>CAUYQG010215903.1:0-139601 GCA_963574415.1 Tarsius wallacei | reverse complement strand
CAAAAATTAGCTGGGCATGGTAGCGCATGCCTGTAGTTCCTGCTACTTGGAAGGCTGAGGCGGAAGGATCGCCGGAGCCCAGCAGGTCGAGGCTGCGGTGGCCAGGAGCGGCCACTGCACTCCAGTCTGGGTGACAGAGTGAAACTCCAACTCAAAAAAAATAAAATAAATAAAATCAAATAAAATGGTTAGCAGGGCCTAGCATTGCTTGTGCTCAGTGGATAGAGCTATTACTGATTAGATTTGAAATTCATTTGCTCAGAGAGGGATGACACTTCTGCTTAGTTAGGAATATGGCCCTTGGGTAAAAACTGACCCCACTATACCCAGGGTCTTAAAACAGCTATGCTTATGCTTTTTTAGTTGGGACTTATTAAGACACACACACACACACACACACACATACACACTCCATACATTGTATGGCTACCACCGTGTTGAAATCAACCTTGTGTTTCAACCCCACGAAAGCAAAGGACTCTGCCCAGAGGGCCTACTCTAGATAGATTATCTAGTAGCAGTGTAGTCTACTAGATACTAGTGGGAGGTACAGTGTCCTAGACATGGGCAGAAAGCAGGTATGACCTAGATCTGTGTCTTAAAATAATTTGTTTTCAGTCCACTCGAACCCTTTGCTGGACTTCCCCTTAGAAAATCCACTGCTGTTTCTAGCTTAAGACAAAGAAAAATATCAAAATTTTAAAAGTGAGTGGTGAAAATCCATCTCCTGACTTGAGCGTGTTGGGTATTGTAGTGTTGAGAAGATGACGCATCCCACTGGTAAAGTCCTGTTTTATCCTGAAGAATTAACAGGTGTGTTTTGGTTGGTTGTTTGGTTGATTGGCTTGCAAGATACTCACATATTTGTGGGTTTTTTTTTTCAATTCCAAACTTTTTCTTAATTTATCCTTCTTAAAACATTTTAGTTATTTATCTAAATCTGTGTTGAATGTTACAGCATTGTTATAGCTGCAAAGCATCTAATTTCTTAGCAATTACTTCAAATTATAACCAGTAGTATCTATAACTGAAGACACATTCATCTCCCTTCAAGCCATGAAATAAATTTTAAAATCCTAATTACATTCGGTAGTTTTCCTTCTTAAATTTTTTTTGTAATAGCTTCAGATCAGTGTTTGAATTCAAAATACTGTGGCATGACCCAGCATAAATGAAATAAGACTCATAGGCCTTGCTGACCAAAAAACAAATGCTAAGGAAAGACCAAGACTTTGCCTGTAAGTATGACTATCTTCTACTAAAAACAGAATTTGTGCAGAAAATCAGTGACTTTACAGTAATGAGGAAATTTTCTCTGTTGATTTAAGAGACGGGAATTTCACAGGTAACTGGCCCACAGGGTACAGTGGCCTCTTATGTCCTCTTAAGGTTCTAGTAATGATTATTTGAAAAAGCAGTTTGGGAATGATTTCAAATCCAGGGAACAAAATGAGAGTACTCAGGAACAGCCTATGCTTTCATCCACATAAAATTGGGAAATTGGGTGAAAAAAGTAGAAAGGTTAGATATGTGCAATGGATACATTTCTGGAGAATTGAGTCTTTAAATGTGTTCAAATATTCATCATTTGGGTTCTTTCTATGAGGTCAGAATTTTAGAAAGTTGCTAAAAGTGTAACATCTTCAGACTATTTTAAAATTGATTTTTTAAAAGCCTGTACTTTATCCAAAGGCACTTCTCTGAAAACTGTTAAATTAGTACAGACTGGGAAGAAATGGGGATATAGATCATAAAAGACACCTTTCTGTGACAATTCGGCATGATTATATGGTGCTGATTAACATTCCCGTGTGGGGTATTGGTTTTGAGATGTTGCTTATCCAGTGCCCTTTTAGTTTATGAGGTAAACAATACACTAGTTCTTATTGTTGTTATTTACACGTATTGAATGTACTGCCCAGGCACTTTAAGTGAATAACGGATTATTGGTGGTATTTCTTTGGAAGAATCATCATACATGCTTATATATTTTAAAAAACTTGACTCTGCCAGATGCAACTGTTCCAAGTAAATCTTGCCACTTCCATTGTTTTGTAATCTATATCTGTTTGACTTGAATGAAAGAAAAATGTTTCTCCAATGCAGCTCGGGTCCTGTAGCTTGATTTTTGTACGAAACAAAGCACATTTGGCATTAGCACATCATGGAATCGCTTCTGCAATTCGTTCATTCTTTCTTGTAACATTTAAATTAGTGTCACAGAAACACATATTTTAGAGCTGGAAAGTACCTTAATAATAATTTAGTTTGACTTTATTTTATATGAAAGTAACAGAGTTCCTGAGAAACAAAATGACCAGCAAGGTTTTATTTTATTAGTAATAGCAATTATAAAATTGAATTGTGAAATGAGTAAAAACAAACACTGCCATCCCACTATGGTGAAGTTCATGTTTAGTGGGTTTTTTCTACATCAGCTTTTAAATAATTCAGTGCAATTTGTTTTGTTTTGTGTTTTTTATGTGTAACAAAGAACACCTAACCAGTGTGATCTTAAAAAGGAATTGAACCCTTGATAACACTGAAAAATAATGAAACTTTTAAATCCTCTAGAATGTGAAAGACTGCTCAGGGATTATAACTAATGCATTTTATTCTTATGACTTGCTGATTCTACCGACAGCTGCCTTCGGGGTACAGTTCTAATGAATGGCTTTATCCACTTAGCAATCTATACCTCAGAAACACAAATCAGAGAAAAGCATCAGCGTGTGTAAGAGACCTAGAAGTTGGAATCTCAGGGGGCGCAGTTTCATTGTAATCACGAGTATTTGGAGATTAGTGACCAACACACTCCATGGACACACATTTGTGGTCCTCATATCCCTCCAGGAGGCTACCACGACCCTTTGAGAATATAATGTCCTTTATTATTTGCCTCTAACAACAGGAATACGTCAGTGACAGGATAGCAAGTTGCTGGCTTTTCTCTCCTTATTCAAGCTTTTAAATGACTTACCAGAGATTTCCTTTTCTAAGGCGAGACATGGAGTCTTCCTTTAAAATGTGTATATCTGTGTATGTGCAGAAAAGAGGTGCTTCCATGAGCTGCAGTCTACAAAGTGTCCAACAAGTTGCCAAGTTGTGTTGGATTTTTAGTTCACTAGAATCAACAGAAACAGTAGACATGGTGAAGGGCAAGGGAATGTGACTTTTCCAGTTCTTTCCATTCCATTTTTATGCAGCAGGCATATCAGTCATGTACGTTTGAAGTTTGCTGTTTAATTCCCCTTTCTTTGAAAAACTCCTAAGGGTCCTTGGGAAAGGTCAGATCCAAGAGAGCCAAGGACCTTTATGAAAACAAAGGGCAAGTGATCCACTGGGCAGAGCTGTCCAGGAAGCCGGGCAGCCCACAAAGAGTTCTGAGTGCCATTTTCAGGAACCACAAACTCTGAGTGGACATTTGAGTAACTGGTGTGGGTGAGCAGTGACAGAATCGAAGATGTATAGTTGACCCTCCTCTTTGAAATAGCCGTGGGTCTTGGACTCTGTAAGAGAAAGCAGATCAAAAGCATTGCAGCAGACGGATGCAGGCAGAAGTGTGCCCTCACAGGAAGGCATGTGAGACAGCAAGTCCTTTCATGGGGCGGGGGTTGGTGAGCCGAGCACAGGGGCGCGTGTGCAGGTGAGACTGGGCACCTCAGGAGAGGGAAGTCACTGGGAGTCCTCTAACAGAAGTTCAAATTGAGTTTCTGCCACCGTAAGGGTGATTTCATTGTCTAACACCATGCATATGTCTTGCTACAGAATAGAGATTTTGGAGAACATCTGAATTTTCCTGCTTCTAAACAAACACTATGGAAAGAACAGACCTACATGTGCTTAGACATTCACAAATTCCTCTGTGAAAAGAAAGGGCTCACTTTCAGAGTGGACACCATCCGAAGTTACAGAGTCAACACTGTCCAGTAGACAGGACATAAAATCCTGCTTGAGTAGTTAAAATGGCATCAAGAGCATAGCAGTTAGACATGATGATGTATCTCTCTAATTTCCAGTGGCAAAAAGATGCATCCACCTCATTCTAGATGATTTCTGTTCCTACTGGGTTTATTTTCATAGTTGGCATCAAAAAGCTCTCATATGAATTTCCCTGGCATTTTACAGAAGAGTCCAGCTGAGTTTCCCACCTTCCCTCCACACCACTTCATATAGGACCCCAGAGCATATATGACCCCAGATCACCCCTTCATTGATGGCCCCAAGAGTTCAGTTGGGTTTCCCACTTTCCCCCCACACCCCTTCATATATGCAGCATGTATCCACCCACTCCACATCATTTCCAGTTCCCCTTATAATAACTTTCTTCGAAGCTGTCCTCAAAGGGTACATGATCAGAGCATCAAGAGTCTAGACTCAACAGTAACTCTGCTTTTGTCATAGAAAAAGGTACATTTATGGAAAAGCTGCAGTATTATTAGTGTAATTCCTTAGAAGTACAGTTAATATGCCTACCTTTTGTTGAGGTTGAAGTAAGGAAAGTTATCCGGCTTCCTACCTTTGATTAGGATTTCACTGTGTAAAATATGCCCCTTCTCTGGTAACCAAGGCTTATTTTTACAGTTTTCTGCCTTATTTTCTGCTTTCCTCACTGAATACTTTTAATAACATTTCACTAATCTCTGGATGTCTTTCCTTCCTGCAAGCTATTCCTGTCAAACTTTCCCAACCCTCCTGTCAAGCCCCAGAAGTCATTTTGCCTCAGGGCTAAGCATTCGAGCCCTAGCTATCCCATAGTCTACCCTTCTTTCTGTAATCTGTATACATTGAAAGAAAATCCTTTCTTTAAAATAGAGAGTATATCCCCCCTTGGGTCTTAGTTTCTTCTGATTTTCCAGTGACAACAGCAGTCAGCAAACTTCCTTCTAGACGCAGAGCTGAGCCTGTTCTTTTGTGTCCCCAAACCTGCCCCAAAGGAGGGCCAGTCTTCATTCCAGCCACTCTCAGGGCTTCCTTAGAAAGCCAGCTCACCCAACATGCACCATTTAACAAGCAGTTGTTGAGCTTTAGGTGCTGGGACATGCATGAACTACAGTCAAAAATCCCTGCCCCCATGAGAAGTACATTCCAGGGAGATAGAAGCAACCTTGAGTTGAAACGTGGAAAAATGACTCTCTGCAAAAGTCCGAGTCATAAATGACTTGTGGCATCCCATACTTCTTTAATTTTTTACTTTGTGCCTGACACTTTCTATGACATTCAGAATGGAAGAGTGTGGAGAGTTCTTTGGGAAACAGAATATGTGATAGCTTTACTCCAGCAAGGATTCTCTTTACCCAGACACACGGCTTTGAACCTTTACCCAAGGCATTGGAAAGGCTTCTGTGTGTGTGTTGCAGGGCTGTCTCTTTCAAAGAGTGTCATAATTCTACCATTCAGTGGTGAATAATGAGAGGGATATTTTTTAAGTTGTTCTATAATAGATGAACTTTTATTTAATCTTTATATCAAGGAGTTAAAATATACAGCATGCTCTTAAAACATATTTTCAATCATAACTCATTTTACTGACTTTTCAGTCAATCAAAATTACAAAACAAAATCACAAAACAAAATGTTCTTACTGTTGACATGATCTTTGCATGACATTTAGGTCCCAAATAGAGTTGAGTATTTGAGTTGAAGTCTCACTCTGTCACCCAGGTTGGAGGGCAATGGCACGCTCACAGCAGCCACTGCAGCCTCAGCCTGCTGGACTCAGGTGATCCTTCCGCCTCAACCTTCCAAGTAGCTGGGACTACAGGTGCATGCCCACACCTGGCTGATTTTTTGATTTATTGTAGAAATGAGACTTTCAAATCTGCTCAATCTAGTTATTTTTCAAAGGAAACATTTACTGAGCAGCCCGATGATCACCTCAGGGCTCAGTGGCAGCAGGGACAGTGGGGACTCCAGCGCCTTGCCCCCTCGGCATCCTGCAGAACCCCTTTCACTCCTGGAAGTGCAGTCTGAAAGCTGCTAATCTCGATCAGATCTCTAGTGCCTATTTGGAAGAAACTGCAACCCCAGGAGAGTTAGTTATTTGCTGAAAGCTGCAGCCATTTAGCAGGACAGCAGACTGAGGCTCAGGCCTCCTGCCACACATTTGCTACTGTGGCGCACCTTTCTGTAAAGATGTCGAGACACCTTGCCTACCGGCTGTCATTTTCCATAGTCAAAGAAAAATATTTAATGAGCAAAAGGGTCTCATGCTATGTCACCCAACTATGTCTGGATTCGAATCTCTCCAGTGAGCAATTTTGCAACCCCCTCGCCCTCGAGGCAAGGTCTTGGATGCTGCTCCCTGAGACACCGAGAAGAGCCATTGACGCCTATGTGTCTCCCAGCAGGAGGACCAGTGTTCCAGGAGCAGGGAGGGGGCAGCTTTCTCTGCTTGTCTCCTCACTCTTAGCCAAAGGTGGAGGCCGAAGTCTTCTTGCCCAAAGAAGCTGTGGTTAACACTAGAGGCCTGAGAAGCCGTGGATGGCAGTAAAGCTTCCCTCACTACTCTAAAAATGACCCAGATATCTCACCCTCTCCCTTATTAACTCCCACAAAGGATATCCTAAACCACAGCCTCATGAGTGGGCCCCGGGGAAGGCCGGCCTTGTTTCTCTTCCTCTAAAACGATGTCATCAGCAAAATTCGTGGACACTTTTGAACATACACTGAGACTGACAGTATCCTTTTACTTCTGACTTCCAGTCAGAGAGGGAAACCAGTCAAGGCTTTACTTGGTGAGGGCACTGAGGACTTGTCAGTTCTTCCCCCTGCCTCCATCTTTCTTTACCAACTTGACCTTCAGGCTTCTCTGCAGTGGGATTTTGGCAGGAGTGGAAAAAACCCTCTGACCTCGGGAGGGCAGAAGAGAGAGGGTCTCTGGATTCACAGCACAGTAACTCACTTTAGCTCCTTTATCTAGGCAGCTTCCTGGTCTCTCCAAGCTACAGCCCACTTCCTCTCTGCCTCCCACTGATAGAGCTTTCACCAGCTGTCCTCGTGATAGTCCCAGTGGGCAGCCCTTGGCCTTATCCAGCCAAAGGGGAATGACTTGACCAATTTAGAATTAACTCTTCCTATTCTAGAAAACCGAAGCCACAAACTGCTTTCTGTCATCTCCCTGTCCCTGAAACAGACACACAAATTATAGCAGCTCAGGACATATTTGTGAAACATGTTATTAACGTGAAACCTGCATTGTCCGTCTTTTCAGGAAGAAAATGAGATCCCTGCCAGTGTATTTGTGAAAGAGCCAGTTTCCAGCCCCGTGGAAGGGAAGGAGGAGCTAGTGGATGAAAACAAGTCCCTAGAGGAAACCCTGCATACGGTGGACCTCTCATCAGATGATGAGTTGGCCCATGATGAGGGGGCTCTGGAAGACAGTGCGGAGGAGAAGATGGAAGAAAGCAGGGCAGAGAAAATAAAAAGATCTAGCCTCAAGAAGGTGGATAGTCTGAAGAAAGCCTTTTCTCGCGAGAACATCGAGAAAAAGATGAACCAGCTGGGAACAAAGATCGTGTCTGTAGAGAGGAGAGAGAAGATTAAGAAATCTCTCTCATCCAGTCACCAGAAAATGTCCTCTGGGAAAAGCTCCCCCTTCAAGGTTTCTCCCCTCACTTTCGGTCGAAAGAAAGTCCAAGAGGCAGAAAGCCCTACAGATAACGGGGCCAAGTCAGAAGACATGCCTAGCAGTGAGCAGGTGCCCAACGACCAGGAGGAGGGCTCATTGGCAGAGGGGCTTTCGGAAGCATCCCTGGCCAGCGCCCTGGGGGAAGGGGAGGGTGCTGAGGGGGCAGCAGAGAAGGCGGCCTCAAGAGGGAGTAACTCAGGCATGGCCAGCAACGTCGACCTGACCATTATGGAAGAGGAAGAGGGGGAGTCGGTGGCCCTGGAGCAGGCACAGAAGGTGCGCTATGAGGGGGACTATGCCCTCACTTCCGAGGAGGCCGAGCGCTCAGATGAGGAACCCATGCAGCCAGCTGTGCTCCAGGTGGACCAGACGGCCTAGCCACACGCCCATCCTGTGCCTTCACTTGAAGCCTAGCCAGAGCCCAGGAGCCAAGGTCCCCACACCTACAGCACTGCCTGCCACCACTCTGTTGCATCCAGGCAGAAATAATTCACCACATAGTAGAAGCAGCACACATGAGACCAGGATTTCCTGGGAATGCGGCCTGTCAGGGTGCCACTTGTCATTTGCATTTAGGTTCTATTTCTATAGTATTTCTCCAAGATTGCCAGGAAGAAGAGTGGTTGAAAAATGCCAATCCATCTGGCTTGGTCAGAAACACCAGGGGATACTTAAGATCCAATCATGAAATGTGATTTTCTTTTTTGTCATTCCACAAGCTTGCTGAATAGTGTACAAGTAATGTGTTGGATTTCCACAGCACTCTGTGAATCCAATTATTATTCTTTAACTGTTGCTACATGATGTAGATAAATATGTAAGCTAAAGACATATGTTGAAGAGGAAAACATATAGAAAAGATGGAAGAGAATGTTCACTTGGTGATTCACTTAATAGAAACCATTATTTTATTGCAAATGAAGGAAAAATGGAAAGATTCTAATAGCTAATGAAGTCAGATATGTAGTGATGTCA
Organism: Tarsius wallacei; assembly: GCA_963574415.1. NCBI lineage: Eukaryota > Metazoa > Chordata > Mammalia > Primates > Tarsiidae > Tarsius > Tarsius wallacei. Next base: position 130,996 of record CAUYQG010215903.1, on the reverse strand, counting down.
GGACTATTAGAAAACTAGGAAGGAATTGTTGGAAAATAAGAGAAACAGAGAACAAAGAATGTCACAGAGAATGAAAACAGAGAAAAAAAGATATGTGCTTAAGAGTAAAATATTTACAATATTAACTAATTCACTTCATAAATAACAATACTAAAGAAGTTCACATATCCTGGAATAATATGTCATATTTTCAAAATATTTTTATTTTCTAATATTTTCAAATAATATAACAAATATTTCACAGTGTTAAAGCTGTATTATTTTCTTAAATAAAAGACAATTACAAATATTTCTTGAAGAAAGTCCAAAAGGAGTTGTCCCTAGCATTGGAATGAATGAAAATCTTCAAATGATAATTAGTATAGACTGCCTTTTGTAGGAAGTTGGATCAGACTATTCTTTAAGATAATGTTTTTCAAATTTGAAACAACCCTTACATTCCAAATGATGTAATACAGACTGGTAAGATGTTAAAATCCACAGATCCGGGAAGTGAAAGGTTGTTTTTCCTTTTTTGTACATAATGATAATCTCATCCCAGGTCATACTTTATTTATATGTTAATTTCACAGGATAGTCATATGCTTCTTAATTTCCTAAAGCATGCTTGTGTTTTATGTCTATGTACACATTTATTCAGACAGGGTCATTTTTACTGCTGCCTAACATTATACTAAAATATTGCTTTATCTATTTTTAATTACAAAATGCTAATAGTTTGTTAAATTATAGTTTAAAGACATTTAACCCAGGGAGCAAATTTCCTTCCTTGAGTATGCACCACTATAACCTTATTAGAGATAATCCAAGACAATATTAACAAACAATGTTTTGTCTTTAATAAAAAGGGTAGGATTAACAAATATATGGATGGCAAAACCTATTCAGCTATGTCCCTATTTTTGCAATAATGTAACCTCAAATATTGGATTGTTGAACTAACAAAAGCTGTGTTACAGAAGATTAAATAAACCCCAAAATAAAAAGTGTCTAACAATGTCAGTTTTTTGGCAGAACAATTTTAGAACAAGCAGAAAACATTGATTTTTTTTAATCTCTCCTCCAAATGTAGCAGTAATGTTGATTGTTTCAGTCTTGATTTCCCCTATTAAGTCTGCTCCCCCCACCCCCACCAACCTCCCCTCTCAATTAAAAATCCAGGTCTCATTCTTCAGGTTTAACTTTTTTTGACATCATCTTGCCAGCTCTGGGGAGCATCTGAATTTACTGCAGCCACTTGATGAATTGGATAGCTCCATCTGCATTTTTATTGTATTATACCAGATTTTCTAATGTCTTAAATAACCCTGCAAAAATGAATGTACTGAACCGTACATTCCGTTTATTCACACAGCTAGACCCTTGTCTTCTGTGGTGTCGTAGGCCTGGTGGAAGACTTGATTTCACTCTAGCCCAAGCATACCTGCTTAACCTTTATGGAGTGGCCGTCACTCCTTGCAGCAGAGAAGCTGGGGAACGCAAAGCTGGTGTCATGTTTACATTTCCCTTCCAAAATGCGTTTTCATCTGTTCTTATAAAGTAGCTGTATGTCAGCCGAAAAGTGCACTAGGGCATCTTTTAAAGTTTTACTGACAATCCCATTTATTCTACGTTCCACATTCGAGGCAGTAAAATCCTAAGCAATAAAACAGAGAATCAGGGCAGATAATTGTCGGAAAACACACACTGTAGGGATTAGAGGGAGCAGCAGTTGTGGAAATGGAAGTCATTTCTTCCGTATTATTGTTGAATTATTTGCATACTGGTGAGGATGCGAAATCCCCAGATTAGATCTGCGTTCTTCCCACCCATCCAATAACCCATTTCTAATGTGACGTGCCTACAGCCCAAGAACTGAGTTCGTTTTCCCTGAAGATGGGTTATATATTAATAAGGACTGAGACCCGTGTCTTAGAAATAGAATTCAGGAGTAAGAAGTGTCTGTCACATGGATCACAAGTCTCCTAGAAACATAGCAACAATGTCATTTTTTCTGCAAGAAGTATTTGAAAAATACATCGATATTTGTTTCAATAGTAACATTTTCTTCTTCCCACTTAGATATGTAATATATGACTGATTACTGGTTCTTTTTACACGTGAAAATAAAAGACTTGCACTAAGACCAGTTCTACACAAAACCAAGACTTCTGGCAGGGCACAGTGGCTCACTCCTATAATCCCAGCACTTTGGAATACTGGCGTGGGAGGATTGCTTAAGCCCATGAGTTTGAGACCAGCCAGACCTTGTCACTACAAAAGAAAAAAAAAATGTGCAGGGCATGGTGGTGCATGCCTGTAGTCCCAGCTACTCAGGAGGCTGAGGCGGAAAGATCACCTGAGCCCAGGAGGTGGAGGAAGCCGTGAGCTGTCGTCATACCACTGCACTCTAGCCTGGGCAACAGAGTGAGACCCTGACTCAAAGCAAACAAAAACAAGCCTCTGATATCTATTGTCTGATGAAAGCCCACAATGTTTCTGCTTTCAGCAGGGCTCACCCGGAAGGGCACAGTTTGACCCTCCTGCAACTCAGTTCACTGTCTAGAATCTAGAAGTTCCTTCAACACAGCCTAGCTGCCTGGATAAAGAAAGGTTATAATGAAAGTCATTTCCTACATTAAGACACTAATGCCTGAGCCTGGTTAATTCCTGCTCAAAAGTTTGTTTACTGCCCTAGAGCCCAAATCTAAGTGATTTTATATTGGATATTGAGAGAAAGAAGAATTGAAGTCTGGGCAGCAATCATTATTAACAGCGCCATAGCAACCATGAGTCTTTTCCTAAAAACCAAGACTTGGGCACTGCAAAACAAGTTTCGAATGAAATTGGCATTGTGACCTCTGAATTCGACTTGATCTGGGTGGCTAGATAAAGACTTCTGCGGCCAGGAACTCATTCCTAAAGGGAACAGGCAGTTACTGCATTATTAAAGATGTTTTCTTAGTTTTGTTTTAACCATTACATTATCCAGCAGGATTTGAAACTCTAAAATTATTTTTAACTCTCCACACAAACCTCCCTAATTAAGAAGTCACACCTTTGGCAAAACAGTTTAATGTTCCTACATTTATACACTTTCCACTGTAAAAAAATTTTTTGCTAAATATTTATCGAGCAAAGCAAACTTTGATTCCTCCTATTTGTTAAAATTCTTAATGCCAAAGCAGTAAGACACAAGCATGGAGGGAAAGAAATCTATATTTTTAATTATTTACTTTACACCAGGCTGGGCTGGTGTACCACAGATCAGATGCAAGCATTATCTGATTTAATCATACAAAATCCTAATTGGGAAGGCATGATTTTTTCCTCCATTTTAAAAGAGAAGAAACCTGAGACTTTTGAAGTTTACTAAATCCAACTAGTGAGATGGAGTAGGGGAGCGACTCAAGAGTTCTTAACCACTCTCAGTCCTCATTCATCATGTTATAATTTAACTACACCTCTATTGAAGGTCAGAGAAATAAGTGACTAGTTCAAGCTCAAATGCCCAGGCGGTGGTGGGGCCAGTGTTCGATCCCTAACTGAAAGTCATGCTACTGCCCAAATGGACACCTAGTTTTTACCCAAAGGTGCTTAATTATAAGTTGCTTTGTTAGCTCTCAGATGGTATAATATCCACCTCATTTTATTGCCCCTTATACAGCATCACACACAGATGTACTTTGTAAATGATTTTGATGATGACCATTCCAAAGCTAAAAAATGCAGCTCCCAGCTCCTGCACAGCCATGGAGAGATTACTATTTAGGTCCACTGGGGCCACTGAGGGGCTCCTTCACTCCTTGGCCTCAGCCATTGCCAGTCGCTGCAGGGTTCACTCTAGGGCAGGGTTTAATAAGAGCAAGCTGTCAACAGAGATAGATACTGGCATCAGCTCATTCGAAGATGGCTCATGAAGTCTGCCTCAGATTCTTTAAGTCAAAGGAGTCACATCCCTATGTCATACTAGAGAAATCGCTGTGTCCTGCTTGGACACTTCCTCTCGTAAGCTGACAAGAAGAACAAATGGCAGATCAGCATGGGGCGGGGGCAGGAAAGTGTGCAGTTTCAGGAAGCAGGTAGATCGTGAGACTATCAAAATCTAGTCCATGAATATAATCCCTGCAGCATCATCCAGCTGTGTTCTCAGAATAAAACAGGAGCCAGGGCCAGCACATGCCAGTGTCTTCACCTCTGTGGGCAAGAAATCAAAGCAAACCCTCTAGGCCAACGCTCATTCATCAAGAAGTGCGCTGCAGGCAGCGACTTCCTCCAAAGTCTTTGACAGGGGTCACAAACTCAAATGCCTGAAGGCTCAGGACGTGAGCCAGCCGGCTCAAGGAGGCAGTGGGAACTGTGGCACAGCCATTGTACGTGGGCTGTGTCCTCTCTGATGGGGCACCCTTCTAATCCACCTACACGGAGGTGGTGCCTCATTCTAACTCCCACATGGGGAAGGAATGTTCTAGAAGCCACCCTGGATGTGGTAGGCTGTCAGTCACTACTCAGCTCCACTTTTCATGTGAGAAATCAGGCCCAGAACTTAGACCTCTTCTTAAAAGCGTCAAAATTCAGATTTCTTTTTACATGAAAATCTCTGTGCTTTTAATTGGTGGCAAGCTAGTTCAAATCATTTTAAACATGATGCAAGCCAAATGTAAATGCCTGCTGGCTGGATGTGGCCCAGCACAGACAATCCATTTCTGACTCTTCCTCTACAGAGACTCAGGCCTCTGGGTTCTCCATCCCCTTATGGAGGCACAGACACAAGAATAGAAAGCTAGTGACAGGAATGGATTCACCTTAGGACAAAACACAGCATTCTTCTTAGGGGAATATAAAATGCAAAAACACCCTTACCAGTACTTAGAAGAAGTCTTCCTCTTGCTGCTTCCCGAATGTATGAAAAGATTGCTGTCGACCAGGCTTGGTGTCTCATGCCTGTAATCCCAGCACTGTGGGAGGCCGAGGCTGGAGGATTGCTTCAAGCCAAAAATTTGAGATCAGCCTAGGCAACATAGAGAGACCGCATCTTTACCAAAAAATTTAGCCTGTCATGGTGGCATGTGCCTATAGTCCCAGTTACTTTGGGAGGCTGAGTCAGGAGGATGGCTTGAGTCCAGGAAACTCAAGCCTGTCTCTAAACAAACAAAGAAAAGATTGCTGTTCATGCTTCATGTGCTGTCAATGTTGTTAATGCGTCACATGGGGCTAGAGCACGGAGGAGACAGAAGCCAGTCACGCTGGAAGGTATGAGGGAGAGCATCACCCTTTGTAGCTAACATTACTAGCCACCTGCAGAGCTCTGGGTGCCAAAAGAATTGGCGTGTCCCTGGTAAAAAGGAGCATGTGAAGTGACTATCCCATTTCTGTGCTCCAGCTGAAAAATACCTACTCTTGTCAATAACCTGGAGACCCTGTAGATGACAAAAAGCAAGTTCACCTTCCGCTCTCATCGATCATAGTGGAATTGCCAGCCAACACGCCAATTCTTCAACTCTTTATTGCTGCTAATGAGGTACAAAAGGGAAAGAACACAGCTCCATTTTTTTGGATGCTAAATTGAGCCTTCAGAGCTCAGAGTAGGGGAGAAAAACTGATACAGATTTAGCACAAGGGTCAAGATGTCCTTTGTGAAGAAGAAACTTTTTGTGCTCACAACCACCTGAAGTTCTGAGGAAGCATGAGAATTAGTTGTGCTCTCCAAAGTCCACTGCATGTTAATTGCCTCTATGACCCCAATGGCATGCAGAGAAAGGGTGCCCTTATTTGAAAAAGTCAAATTTCCTAGAGACTTTAAATCAATAATTTTAAATCACCACATAATAAAAGGAAGCTCTCCCTGCTAGGATGGATGGAGAAAAGCAGTATCTTAGCTTGTGAGATCAGCCAGAAATTAACCAGAGAAAGGGAGACTAATGCATGCGGGGTGTGATTTCACTGTAATCTTTAGTTCTCTTTTTCTATTCTTTCTGCCTTGTCTCCATCGCCAGAGACTGAAATGTCCTTCCCAACTATCCTGTGGCCAGGCTTTTCAACGATTAAATAAAAATGGTTGGCCTGAATTGTCCAATAACAGCAGGAAGTTTTTACCTTCAACAGACATTTCCCCAATACAGCTATCCATTTTGTTTTATTAACAGTCATTATATTTATTGGGCATATATATGTGTCAGGCCCTGTGCTGGGTATGTGGCTAAAACTCCCTGTCTATTGGGAAAAGGGGAAATACTGAGGATCCACATATAGAAACTGAACTCATAGTAGCAAAGCAAGAGGAAACAGATAATATGCAAAATAGCCATCATCCAAGATGGTTAAATGGAGATACTATAGCTTGGCTCTATAAATTATTATCTTAGTCTTTCCAGGCTGCTATAACAAAAATGCCATAAGCCAGATGGCTTATAAACAACATACATTTATTTCACAGTTCCAGAGGGTGGGAAGTTCAAGATCAAGGTGCCAGCAGATCTGGTGTCTGGTAAGGGCACCAATCCCTCGTTGGTAGATAGCACCTTGTCACTGCATCCTCACTAGTAGAAAGGACAAGGCATCTCTCCAGGACCTCTTTTATAAGGGTTCTAATCTCATTCAGGAGGGAGGTGACCCCATGACCTAATCACCTCCCAACAGCCCCACCTCCTGATACCATCATACTGGGGATGAGGTGTCAACATATGAATTTGTCAGGGGAGAAGGGAGTACACACAAACATTCAGACCACAGCAGGTTCCCTAAGAGTCCAGGATAGAGAGGGAAGGAAACCAAGTCATGGAAAGCATAGTTACTTGGACGAAAGAATACAAATCCACAGGGATAGGGGTTGCTCCTCTCCAAAGCAGGAATCGAGATGGTAGAAGGGAAACTGTGTGGAAGGAAACCTAGAATGTCTGTAAAACGCAACACGACAGAAGCACATCCATGTGTTTCAACTGATAAATAAGCATTGGCACAGTTTGTCAAGACTGGTGGCAGGTGCTGGGTCACTGGGTAAACTGATGCAAACCAGACATGTCCTCCGGGTCCTGGAGTCCCAGCAAAAAAAATCTGCTTCTTTAGTTGCTCTCTTGCCAAAAGTTTTCAAAATGGTTGGGTTCTGATTTGTTTTCAGGGAATTTTCCCTCATGAAAACACATTGTCAATCTGTAATGTTACATAATATCTTTGCTAGAATGAGACAGGAGTGAATAAATGAAAATATAAAATGGAAATCAATGAGAAAATAGGACTTCCTTTAGGTACAACAAGAGTACTTTGAAAGAGTAAGTGTTCGTCTCACAGTTAGTTCTCCTTGTTTTTTAATTATTATTACACTTATTAAGTTTACTTAATTGAAAAAATATTAAGTAGGGAAATAAATAATCCATAATCTCACTGACCAGATAATCCCTACTGCAACTGTTTATTTTCTTTTTTAAAAAAATTTTATGTTAAAGATGTGGGGTACAATTCAGGGTTAGATATACAATGGCCATTGTACAGGTAAAATTTTCTTAAATAAAAATAGATCAGAAAACAAATAGAAGTTTTCCATTGCCATATTACAAATTACCACAACGTAGTGGCATTAAACAACACTCATTTATGAACCCACAGTTCTACAGGTCAGACCTGTGACATGGGGGCTGGGTTCTCTGCTCAGGGTAGCCAAAGGCTGAAATCAAGGTGTCCACCCAACTGAGATCCTGTGTGGAGGATCTGGGGAATGTCACTTCCAAGTTCACTCTTGGCCGAAGAGTTGTAAGACTGAGGCAGCAGTTTTAAGACTGAAGTCTCCATTCCCTTGGTGGCTGTCAGCAGGGAACTGCTCTCAGCACCTCGAGGACACCCATATTCCTTACCAAGTCATCCACTCCATTCAGGCTAGCAATGGCAAAACCAAACCATTCCATGCCTTGAATGTCTGACTTCGTCATCTTGTTCTTTGACCAGCCAAAGAGAACTCTGCCTTCAAAGGGCTCCTGGTTAAGTCAGACTCACTTGGGTCCCCTCTCTTAAAGTAAAACTGCGCCATGCAACCTCATAATATCACTAGGGTAGAAGCCATCATACTCTCAGACGTGGCATTACGCAGGGCAGGTCCTCTGAGGAGGTGGGAATTCATGGGAGCCATCAGAGAATTTTGCCTGCCACGTGAAAAAACATGGTAAGGAAATGGAAATGATGCGAAAGATATTAAATGAGAATTAAGTAAGTTCAGGTACCCCACATCTTCCAACTCCATACCTCGATGATAACCATAGTCAACAGTTTTCTCACATATTTTTCCAGGAAAAAAAAATATGAGATGTATATGCATCTATATCTCCTCTTTGAATTTAGATAAACAGCATCATATTGCTTTTCTCTTTTAATGTTTCCCAGAACTCCTTCCTTAGTGACAAGGGTGGATCTATATTATTCCTTATCGCAGCTACACAGGAGTAGCTTTTTATTTCTTTAATAGTTACATAAGAATAAGCAAAGAGACCAATAATGAATCATCTGTAAAACAGAGACATATTCTTTCTTATTTCCCAAGGATCTTTAAATTGTGGGCAGAGCTTGCATCAAACCCATTGTTCTACCTGAAACACCTACTTCTCTTTGAACAGATGGATTCTCCAAGAGTCCTTATTTTGGAATAGAGTCAACTAATTTTACTCTCAAGCAAATTTAAATAATCTTTTGAAGGAAGTGATCCACTTAGACACAAAAGGACTTTAACAGGACTCCTTGCATGTGAAGAAATGGTACAAGCAGAAGCAGAAGGAAAAGAAAAAGGGAAAGCAGAAGAAATCAGAGTAACTTCAGTTAAAGTCTGGAGTGCATCTATGCTTCAGAGCAGGAATAAAGGTCCACCCCCTGACCATCACCACCGTTTTTCTCCATAGCAACACCAAAGACATAGAAAGTATTACCTTTTCCACAAAAGATGCATTTCTTCCTAATTATTATTGTTCTAAAATTCTTAAATGACAATGTTTGATCTATGGCTTTAGAATACCAATTTTTCTTATCTGTTTCTTCTAAGTACAAAAAGACAGAGCCCTCCGCTACCTTCATTGTTCTTTGAATGAGACTAGACATTAAAAAATAGATTTACATTGCTAGTCATAACTTGTGACTCCTGAAGCCTACGCAGAACTCATATATTCCATTTTTTCCTACTGAAGTGACAAGTTGCCCTGCTTTCATCAATTTAAATGAAACACAGTAAGCAATAATAATGGCCCAATTTCCACAAGCCTGTTCTCTGTGTGAAGAGTCCATGAGCAGAGACTGTCTTTCAGAGATCAGTCCACTGCTCTGAAGTGGAGATGGAACATTTTACAAAATGCTAATGTGTATGGATTTATGTTAATGCTTGAAGAATGTGGTAATCTGCTCTCAAAATGTAAACTTCCTCACCCCTGCTCCAGAGAGAGCAGACCCTAAAAGCTCATTTCTGAATGTTGCCTACTGGGACAACAGGAGGACACTTAGTAGTCACTTAACAGCAATTTAAGGACAAATCCAACATTATGAGGCATTGTTAGTGAGGTAAACAGCAGCAGGAAAGCTCAGAAACCATCCACTCTTTTTCCCAGGCAAGCAGGAACCCAGTTCTGGGACTGCCCTTCAGGGAGTCCCATGTCTTATAATACCTTCCAACACCTTTCTAAGTTCCCCTCTGGTGCTTAGGACCAGCTCCTCTGGCAGTACTATCTGGACAGCAAGTTTAAGCCCAGACAGACCACAACCCACATCTCCATTACTCCTCTATGGAGCGCTCTCTAACCCAGGCATGGGGTAGACCAGATGCCTCCAAGAACCTCCAAGAGGAACACTCTGCTGGCCAGTGGAGTATTTTACTTTTATAAATAAAAATAAAGATTGGAAGAGATTGGGCTGCTGAAATGGTGCTGACATACTGATTCAGGGTGACTCTTACTTTGAAGGGACACAGGACAACTGAGGGCTCTGCCCGATCCCTGGACTTGAGCTATGCATATGGGCTACTATAATAGCTCTTTAGATAATGGTGCCACCTCCAATCTATACCCCCAAGGAAGCAGATGGCAGCAGGTGTTCTTTATCTAGGGATATCACCCAACTTCCTCCTCAGGTCCCTCAACAAGGGTCAGGCTATAGCTTTGCCCATCTTCTCCAAGAGCTTTCAAGATCTTTGCTCTCCTGTGTCCAGTGACCCTTTGGATCCATTTCCTCTCCTGCCTTACATCATGTGTTGACGTTGTACCCTGTCAGGCTGATCTAAACCCTGATGGATAAGGAACAGACATTTCTTGTGCAAATGGGACAAATCTTATCCTGCATGAGTACTCCATATCTTCCCCATTGGTGGAAGTAGGGGAAATCAGGAGAGCCAGCACTGAAAGGGATCACACTCTAGGGTTGTAGTGGCCACCGCCTAAGGGGATCAAGAGAAGACATGGTTGAAAAATGTATTATTCCATGTTTATGCTATAAAATTCTGTTTGCAAATTTACATGACCAGAAAACAACTTCGCATTCACATTTTTCTCCATAGGCTAGATAAGATTTGCCTTATATAGTCATTACCAAAAAAGGACAGTAATAACCTTCGAGACTTGTCATGAGAAACCAGTAGCCAGGGGTGGCATGATGAATGACACAGCCTCACAAGTAGTGATGTAACCAGCGTTAAATAAATGGTACTAAGAACTGCAGAGACAAGAAGATCTATACTGCTTCCATACCAACAGGATCAGATCAGTGGGGCCATTGCCTTATAAACAATCACAGCATTACTACCTGTCTCTCATGTGGTGTGAAAGAGGAAATTGGCCAGGACCACACCTTTGACAACAAAGAACAAGAACATATGGTGCCAAGTTCATAGCTGACATGAGGAACCATTAAGGGGATGACTGGACAATAAACAAATGCATAAGTAGCTTCACTTCACCCACTATTCTGAAGCATAAACTTTATAACACTTTTTAAATCAAAATGGTTTATTTAGACAAAATATATTTGTCTGAGACCCTGCACATCTTAGGGGTGGCCTTGAGGAAAACTCCACAGGAAGTGTAGCCCCCTGACTTTCCAAAATACAGTTTCTTTTCTTTTCTTTTTTGTCTTTTTTTTTTTTTTAAGAGATCAGTCCACTGCTCTGAAGTGGAGACGGACCATTTTGCATAATGCTTATATGTATGGATTTATGTTAATGCTTGAAGAATGTGGTAATCTGCTCCCAAAATCTCAGACTTCCTCACCCCTGCTGCAGAGAGATCCCAAAAGCTCATCTCTGAAGGTTGCCTACTGGAACAACAAGGAGGGTGCTTAGTAGTCACTTAGCAGCAATTTAAGAACCAGGCTGGTCTTGACCTCCTGGCCTCAAGCGATCCTCCTGCCTCTACCTCCCAAGGTACTGGGATTACAGGAGTGAGTCATTCATTCACCTGGTCTCCAATATACAGTTTCGTCCTACCTCTATACAGCCACAGTAGATTGCACAATTCTTGGTAATAACTTAATTTAGTAATATTTTATATATACAATGAAGTAATTATCACTCTGTGATGCAAAGACTCTATGACAGTTGGGGATTTACTTCTTTTTTTTTTTATTGGTTGCTATCATGCTGTTGCATTATTTCTTGCTTGAGGAGAACCCTCAATTACCCAGATGTGACTGACTTAGTGAATCAATTGCAGCAAAAGATTTCCTTCTAGACTGGTTGATCTCTAATACCCAGAGTATTTCTAGTTGACCTCACTATGGCATTAATTGGTGGAAACTCAGAGAAAGCAAACTAATTTTGATGCTAGACTTAAACATTTTAATTACAGAAAAAAATCTGCTCTGATATCACATAAATGCATGTTAATAGCATATACGGGTTGTTTCTGAAGTATCACTTGGATTATCTTTGCCTTTTTTATGAACATGAATAATTAAAGTTTAACTATATGTTAAAGCTTCCATTATACCAACAGTCTGTTTTTCCACACATCACCCACAATCTTATCTACAAAAATAATTACGTATTCACAAGTGATGAATTCACTTTCATGACAAACTATTAGTGTGACCATATGATTACCGGTTAAACAACTAGGAAAGTGAGGACTGCCAGTGGGTTCTAGTTCCAGTTCTAGCTCAAGGAATCGTGGTTTATTACTGGAAATATGCAAGAAGTAATTTTAAGAAATTAAATTAAAAACTTAAAATTTTAAACCCACATATTAAACCAACTCAGAGAGATGACTTAGCCACTTTATCAGCATATGCATTTTGTGTCCTTCCACTTACTCACTGATATTTTTGTCTTGCCTTACTCTTAAAAAAATACTGTAGAGATGCTTAAGCTAATCAAAGTTAAAATTTTATTCTTGTGGAATGTTAAAATTTCCAACACCATTTCCTTTCAATAAGTCTTACAAATATAAAAGTTAAAGAACAAAACAGTCTGATAAGTCTATTAAATGTAAAATTTGACATTCATTTTTGTATTTCCAGTTATTACCTGATAATAAAACTGAAAGACAAACAAATGATCAATGCCATCATTCTTGTTTCACAAAATTTAACAGTTTTTTTTTCCCCATTCAGAAAGAGACAGTTGTAAAATGCATTGGGTCATAAGGGAAAGCGCAGAGAATAATTCCGATTCTCCAAAGTGAGTATTTTTCTTTTGGCTTACCAAGGATTGCTTCTGTCTTATCAAAGAGTGAAAGAGATGCTTCTTATATGCTCTTACCTTTTAAAGTGGTATGCCAGTCATAAGGCACACAGGGAAAGGATGTTGAATAAGGACACTTAGCAACCATAATAATTACCTCTACTTAATCAGTCATAGATGGCACGTTCCAAGCTTTTTTGTTTGGAAATTCCACAACAGCAACAAAATGTGTTCATCTTTCTTTAAGAAGCTATGGCTTCTTTGAAACAGAATCCCAGAAAAATAGTCTTAGTTGTGAAATCCAGTGACTTTTACAAATGAACCGTGAATTATATAAAATTAAAAGCAATTTCCTAACTTTTTAGCGCTGACCTTTGGATAGATGCATCCTATTCAAAGATCAAATGCTAACAACTTTACACCCTACAAACCTGGCAAAAATCACTCATAAACATGAAGAAATTGAAACAAAATGAATGTGAGATGTTTAAATACAATGTTTTAGAATTCATTAGAAGATATTGGATATAAATAAGCGATAATGTGGTGGAAAAAAGACTGAAATTCTTTAGACTGAGACATAGTACTGAGAAATAGTAACATCAGTTGATGTGTCAGTCAACATGCTTGTACATTATATTTGGTACAAAGCACAGTTGTGAAGTGTGGCAGGATTTCAACTCTTCCACTGTGGGATCATGTGTCCTTGCCCCACGCAACAGAAATAATAATGCCTTTAAAATATTTCTGTTTCCCCATGTCCTTTCTCATCACCTCTCTGTTCTGCTTTTCTAAGCAGTAGGGTCAACCTGACATTTCCTAGAGGACTGCACCTGTCAGCTGGAATCACCATTCTTCCAATTGCTGAATCAGCCCACCCTTCTACCCCCGGCTGGTAGCAATACAAGGAGACCTTCAAATTCTGTGAATTTTGTGTCCAGATTAGAACAGGCTCCAGGCCAATTTCTTTAAAACCAGAACAGATTTTTTTTCAGACATTTATACAATCACATTCCTAATTACAGAGGGCCCAGAAAATACATATCATTTCAGACTTGGATGGACTATTTGATTCCAAGTGAAAATCTTTCATTGTGTCACCCAGATGACTACCATAAACTAAGGCTATCATAATTATTTCTATCGTGGCAGGACATCATTCTAACTTAAAAAACCAAGCTTTTAAGAAAAACGCTGCAAATAGAATTGAATACTAGGCACACCAACAAAATTGGAAGGAGGCAAGTAGGAATCAGACATGGAATTCAACTTGTAAACCTTGGTGACTTTGGTCTTTTGTCAACCATGCTTTTTCCATGCAAGTTGATGGGTAAAGGCTGCACAGAGGACAACTCTGAACTGAAGGAATTTTGCCTCTTCTGTTACAAAGGCATTTGTTAGGGGGACAGACTTCAATAATCCAGAGAGAATAGTCTATTGCTTTCCAGTGGAATTCCAGTTAACAATGATAGTGTGTTATTGAATTCATCAGGAAAAAATAAGCTATATGGGCAAACTCGCCATCTTAGGTCCAGGCACCCTAGAATAAGAACGCAAGTGAGTAGTTGTGATGTTATGGTTTATTAAAGGAGTGCTCTTCAAGGAAGGCCAGTAGGGGGTGGGATGTATGAAGCAGGCGAGAAAGAACTGAGGAGGATGTGGTCCCATAGAAAGGCCAGGCTTGGTCTGATCTACGGGGTCACACCACAGAATTAATGATGACCCTCTTCTCTGATGCAGCCCTACGTCCATCAGTCATCAGCTGCCCTCAGTTGAGGCGAGGATCGTAACCTCCTGGGAGATGCAGCTGCCATCAGCAATTCTCTAGAAAAGGGGGCAGCTGTGTATCATTAGCAGTCAATATCACGCCACTGCAGGAGGGTGCATGGTAAGAGACGTAGGCAGGGCACCCACAGCATCAACGGCACTTGCTAAGTGCAGCTCACTCTGAAATTAGAAAAACAGCTGGACTCTGTCAAGCTTTAGACACACTGGAAAGGGTCACCTCCGGCATCCACAGGTGAAGTCATTGGGATGAGATGGCTGCCAATGCTATTCAGCTGTCCTTAATTATATTAGATGCTAGGTCTTGTGCTGTCTTTGCTTGCTAACAATCCACAGCCTCTGACATAATGTATCCTTAACCTACTTTGGTGTTCTTAATTCAGAATTATTCCTTCTCCCCGCATGAAAGAAAAGCTGCCCGTTTTGAGAATATCCATTAAGTTAAGGGCACAAGGCAGAACGTTAACATTCAACTTGAAGAAAAAGAGACTTTATAAATCACAAAGCACAGTTCTTTTTTAATGAAGAATGAAGTTTCAGATTGAGAGATCTGGGGACGTAGAGAGAAGGTACCTTCCCTAAAATACAAATTGTATTCACATTTGATGAGTGCTGTTCCGTGGAAATCCTTCACCCAGGCAGAAACCGTGCACTTCTGCCATGGCTGGTGACCCTCTCTGTGTCTCAACTGTGGGCACCAGAAATCCCAAACGTTCTGAGTGATCTTTCCCTTCATTCCTCCTGACCTTGCCCCGGAGTTGGAGTGATTCCCACTCTCACAGCTGCTCTGTGGTATTCTGAAACAATCAAAACAAATCAAATCCTTTATTGCCCAATAGGTAGATAAGAAGTAAGAATCCAACACCAGAAGAGCAATACATTTGGTAGAGTTTTACCCAGGTGGGTGTTTTGCCCGTCCCCCTCACCCCCGGCACACCACACACACAGAGAGAGACCTATCATTTTGCACTTCCAATTTTCCCTCCTCCATTTTGAGGTGATTAATTTCATCTGAATAGCTAGAGAACAGATGGCTTTATATTTAAGTTTGTTATAAAAACAGAGAGCAAAGATTCTCCTATCTCCATGGGAAAGTCCATTTCTTTCCTTTTTTACCTAATCAATGAGAAGGTATTAAACATAATGACTTCAAGACCTTAACTAGAAATGCCAATTTGACCACAAAAGGCTTTGTTAAAAGGATACATGGAAAGCCACAGAGAGGGTCACATTGTCCACCCAGGATGGTTTGATTTCTACAGCTCTGAGTCCTGATATTTGTTCTGGGCTCTGCAGTCAGCCAAGACAATGGGAGATTTTTTTTTTTTTAATGAAACAAACAAATCTCCCTGCTTCATACTGATTCAACCTAATTCTAGCCTACACATTATATATTTCCTATTTTGGGAAAAACAGTCCTGGAACAGGGAGTGGGCAGTGGACTCAATTCTATTTTCCACTAAATTGAGACACCTTACAGATAAGAAAAGCCACATTTTCTGTGACGGAAAAGAAGCAGAATACTTGCTGCAGTGAGAAAATCACAAGCCAGGAGCCAGAGGATAAGAGAATGGCGGATTGACTTCCAGTTACAGGACAGACAGCTGTAAGCCCTTACAAGGCTCTCTCTGGCATCTTCCTCTTATTTCTGGGCTCCACCCACATCCATAAAGAATAGTTTTCCAAAGTAGGCTAGTCTGGTAGTAAAATTCCAGCTTTGCAAGGGCTCCTAACCCTAACCTTGTACAATTCAGGCAAGACCCTCAAATTACAATTAGAGTCCATTGACCTTCCTGTCCCTTCACTTTTCACTGTTATTTATGTCAGAAACTCAGTGGTAATTCTTTGGCCACCACTGTGTTCTGACTTTCTACAGAGAGACACTGAGGGTCAGTGCAGTTTTATTCACCTTCAGATAGCGTTAATAGATTACCTCTAGGGAGACTGAACCCCTGATTTGAGAGGGTGAATGGCAACTTTTGGTTTTATTTCTGAAGCAAGAGAGTAAGACTTTATTTTTAATATTCATATTTAGGTTTGGGGAGTAAGAGTGAATACATTTATGAAATGCCATTGAGAAGGAGAGAGGAAGTAGAGAAAAAGAAAAAGGGAAAATTGCTTACTAAAATTATACCAGAGTTTACAGAAGTCTAAGGTTAGAACTGGTTTTCTGAATTAATATTAATGCAAATTTACTTCTTGAATGAGCCTGAGTTCAGCTCTTCAGAAATACAATCAAGGGAAATGCAGCCTAGGTAGACAAAGGCAGTAAAGCCAGAGGTACATGCTCCTTGCTAATAGAATTAGCTGACATTTATTTTGTGATTACAGGGGCCGAACACCGGTGAGAGTTCAGTGCTAGCATGAAATGTTATCACTTCCAGAACACAATTTTGAAACTTGTTTGTCTGTGGAATTGAAGCCCAGAAAATCCCCCAAATATATTTAACCTCTTTATGCATTTGGTGTTTTTCATTTGTAAAATGGGTGTTAGAAATAATCCTCACCTCACCCTAAATTTTATCCCACAACTTTAAAATAAAAATAAAATAAAAAGAAATAATCGCCTCAGGTAAATTCAGATCTGGAAGAGATAGCTGTACCCCCAAGTTCGTTGCAACGCTATTCACAAAGCCAAAATGTGGAAACAACCTAAACATTCATCTGTGGATAAATGGATAAGGAAAGTGAGGTGTGTACATCCAATGAAATCGTGTTCAGCCTTTAAAAAAGAAAAAAAAAAAAGAAAGTCCCACCATTTCTGATAACATGGATGAGCCTTGATGACGTTATCCTAAGTGAAATAAGCTAGTCACAGAAATATAAATAACATATGATGCTACTTATACGAGGCATCTACAATAGTCAAACTCATAGAAACAGAGTTTTTGCCAAGGACTGGAGAGAGAGAAGAGGAATTATTGTTCAGTGGCCATAAAGTTTCAGTTGTGCAAGATGAATAAGCTCTAGACATCTGTACAATGTTGCACTAACAGTGAACAATACTATCCCATACACTTAAACGTTTATTAAGGGGATAGGTCTCATCTTAAATTTTCATACTGCAATCCTTTTTAGATAACTAAAAAGAATAAATAAAGAAATAACCCCTTCCTCCCAGGATTTTGAAAGGTTAGGTAAGTTGAGCATGGACTCTGGCGCATGGAAAGATGTTGACTATTGCTATTAGCCACTTATTTGAAAGATGAAAAAGTGGAGGTTTGAAAGGCTAAGTAAGCCGGGCTCGGTGGCTCAGCCTGTAATCCCGCGCTTTGGGAGGCTGAGGTGAGTGAATTGCCTGAGCCCGCGGGTTCGAGACCCGCCTGGGCAACTTGGCGAAACCTCATCTCCACAATAAATCCAAAAAAAAAAAAAAAAGTAGCCGGCCGTGGTAGTGCGCACCTGGAAGGCTACTTGGAAGGCTGAGGCGGAAGGATCGCAGGAGCCCAGCAGGTCGAGGCTGCGGTGGCGGGAGCGGCGACTGCACTCCAGTCTGGGCGACAGAGTGAGACTCCAACTCAAAAAAAAAAGAAAAAGAAAGGCTAAGTAACTTCCTCAAAGTCACACAGTGACTAATGGGCAAAGCTAGGGTTTAAATCCAGGCCATCGATCTCCGAGTCCGTGTGAGTACGTGGTCAACCTGAACACCCTCCTGGTGGGCACATTCCTAGAACCCAGTGCCAGTAGACTGGACCTGTCTGATGTGGGGGAGCAGTACGGCAACTATGCTGAGGTTCTTTGTGGCCCAAGTCTTGTGGCAGACCAGGCATCTAAGAATTATCAGCTACTACAAAAGCGGGTGATGCCACAAGTTTGCCAAGAGTGGGAAGGAAGACCCCTTTCTCCCATGGCAGGAGTTGATATGGGAAAAATTGTCAGCTGAAACTAGATTCCCCTCATGTGAAATTAAGGCATGCCTATGAAAGTTAAAAAAAAAAACCTTATAAGTTAATAGCTTTAGGCCAAGTATGGTCGCTTAGGCTTGTAATCCCAGCACTTTGGAAGCCTGAGGTAGAAGGATTGCTTGAACCCAGGAGTTCGACACCAGCCTGGGCAACGTAACAAGACCCTATCTGGACAAAAATGAAAAAATTAGCTGGGCATGGTGATACCTGCCTATAGTCCCAGCACTTTGGGAGGCTGAGGTGGGATGAATGCTTGAACCCAGGAGTTCAAGACCAGCCTGGGCAACATAGCAAGACCCCATCTCTACAAAAATAAGAAAATTAGCCGAGCATGGGGACACACGTCTATAGTCCCAGCTATTCAGAAGGCTGAGGCAGAAGGTTCCAGTGAGTTGTGATTGTGCCACTGAACTCCTGTCTGGACAATGGAGAGAGACCCTGACTCAAAATGTAATAATAGCCTTAGTACAGACATCATATTGACAGCAAATAGAAATTACCTTTTGTGGCAGAAGGGTACACAAGCTCCTAACTAACACATTCACTTTATTCTTTATCATTCTGTATCTCAATCCCTGTCGAAAATCCATGAGGCAGAAATTATTAGCTTCTTTCTAATGAAAACTGAGAAAACAGAGAGGTTAAATAGCAAGGTCACGAATGGCACCGCTTGAAATTGGTCCCATGTCTGCCTGGCTCAAAAACCCAATGTTGACTGCAAAATTGACACTGCTTCATTGCTTGTGTCATAATGCTCTATTTGTGTATAAGAATTGCAAGTAAGGAATATTTAGATAAGGCCCTCTCCTATGTAACAGTGTTACCTTAGCACTACCTGTCACACATAGAAGAGGCCTAGTAAATGACATTTTTCCTTCTAACCATTCACTCACAATGCATTTTGGAATTTTCAAAGACTTGTACTTCTCTTTTATTAAGTAAAGCTAAGAAAGGCAGTATTATACCCACGTTAATGATGGAAATACTAAGACTTGTAAACAGTGACTTGCTCCAGTCAGAACGTGCTTAAGCAGCATCTTAGGCCCAGTCTCCTGAGCTTTTCACTACACTTCAGTCCTGATCTTTAGCAACACTGTCCAGAACAGGCAATTAAAGGATGTAAACATGCAGTAAAATGGCTGAGTGGCTCAGGCTCGTAATCCCAGCACTTTGGGAGGCTGAGGTGGGAGGATTGCTTAAACCCAGGAGTTCAAGACCAGCTTGGGCAACATAGGAAGACCCTATCTTTACAAAAATAAAAAGTAGCCAGGCATGGTGATACATGCCTGTAGTCCCGGCGGCTACTTGGCAGACTGAGGCAGAAGGACCGCCTGAGCTCAGGAGGTTAAGGCTTCAGTAGCCGTGATCTGGCCACTGTACTCCAGCCTGGGCAACAGAGTGAGACTCGGACTTGAATGAATGAATGAATGAATAAATATCTACAGATGTAAATGACATATCAAAAGGCAAATATTCCAGATGACCCTACCAGCACACCAAGAACATTTTTATGGAGACAAGCTATGAACATATGAGGCTCCCGAGATTGATAGACAGTTTTGAGTTCCTGTACCCCTAGATAGGCTGCAAATGTCACGGACTTTGCAGGCTTCAGGCAAGGAGGTGGCCAAAAGTGCCTCCAAGCTGTTGTTGGGAAAACATGAGGCTAAAAGAGAAGCAGTGACTCTGGGTGGTGTGGTAATTGGGAGAATGCCTTGTGTTTGTTTTCTGATGAGGAGGAGGTTAAAGTCACACACGATGGCAGGCACCTGAGCACGAAGCCATTTCTATTTACCTCAACTTTAGCTATAAATTGAATGCTCAAGATTTTTTTTTAAATGGGCCAGTCACAGTGGCTCACGCCCGTAATCCCAACACCTTGGGAGGCTGAGGCGGCAGTCCAAGGGTTTAAGACCAGCCTGGGCAACATAGTGAGACTGCATATCTACAAAAAAAATTTAAAAATTAGCCAGGCGTGGTGGTGCATGCCTGTGTCCCAGCTACTCAGGAGACTGAGGGGGAGGATTGCCTGAGCCCAAGAGTTCAAGGCTGTGGTGAACTGCTATTTTGCCACTGCACTCCAGCCTGGGCGACAGAGAACCAACTCAAACAAAAAAAGAAAGGGGAAGGGCCTTGATTTTTCTATTCCTTCTGTAGGATCTGGAGAGGAAAAAGGCAAGTTTGCAGAAGAAAAAAAAAAGCTTTCATTCCCCTGCACATATTTATGCAGGAACGAAAAATATCTTTGTGGCCACCTCCGTCTCATAACAGGCACTCAAGAAATGCGTCTTAGATGAGGGACCTGGGACTTGTAACTGAAAACTTTTGGCATTAACCTAGACAAAAATGGACAAACTATCCACTGAGAATTCTGAGCAATCAAATAAATATGCATTTTTATTTTTTTATGTCACCTTTTTTATATCACTTATGCTAACAGTCACAGACTACTCAATCCCCAACGATCCTATGGGTAACCTGAGTTCACAGACTATTAAAATGAAGTCACAATGTATTTTGAAAATGGCCTTTAGCAGCATAAATATAAGGCCACTTTGGACTGGACATGAGTAGAATGCTTCAAACACCCATTAGAAGGCATTTGTGAGTGAACGTTGCATAGGAATTTCCTCTCAGTTCCTTTGAAAGGTAAGTAACATCACCAGCTAAGCCCGTCTCCACTTGGACATGGATTTGATTATCCTGGCTACCTCAGAGGAGATCTAATGATTGTAATGGATTCTTAAACTGCCCTAAGTGGTTCTCCACACTTGGCTGTGTCCACAGTTGCAGTGGATTTAATTGTGCGCATATGGAAAAAGAGTCGAGAGGGTGAAAGCCCAACAGGCTGTGTCTGACAACCTTGCTTCCTGGCATTCCAAGATCTGACACACCAGCAGATGTTACACCCATAATGCACCTTCATGTCCCTTGATGTGAACGCCCTCTCATCTCTCATTCCTCCTCCACAGTGTTCTGTGATGCCTTTCTGAGGGACCCAGCGCACCATCAATTGGAATTGTTTCCTATTGTCTGAAACTCTTCTGAGACTGCTGCTGCACCTACTTACAGCTCAGTGAACAGCCCTGAAACGTAAAGAAAAGAGAAATGAGCTTGTAAATGCAGTCTGGAGAGGTCAGGCTAAATATTTTGTTAAAGATGGTCTCCGGAGTAATATTTGTTCGCGAGGCAGGCTTGAACATTTCCTCTAAGAATCAATAGCGGACCCATTTGCACTGTGCTTAGTGTTCCAAGTGTTTCTGTGCATTTATCCCACCTTGCGTACTTTCTCTCTATAAATAAATATCAGCGGCAGTGGTTGTCTGTGTTTCAAAATGCTGCTGCCAGTCGTGTTGTCATCCTTGCCTGAGAGAGGAGCTCAAAAGACCAATGCATCACTATCCATCTTTTTTGTCCTGTATTCCAGCAAAGATGTTCCTGGTATGACAGTCTCATTGACTTTGCTTCTGCCTTTAGCTCCACAGTCTTTCTGATGCTCTGAAGCCTTTGCACAGAACAAGCCACCCCATTTTCTATGGGCTCAGCACCAATCTTGGGGCGGCTCCCTGCATCTCTCTTTCATACCTGTTCCGGCCAATGAAACAGGCGTACAGCAAGCAATGCCTCGAGAGAAAGGGAGTGTGGTGTAGTGGGAGGGCTATGCACATACCTTGGTTGTTCCCAACTTAGCAATTCATGGGGCAAATGAATGCACCTCTTCAAGCCTCTGTTATCTTATATATAAAAAGAGTATAATAATGCCCAGCTTGAATGAGTGCTACAAAGATTGAAATAACACCTGAAAAGGGCCTGGGCCATGTGGAGTATGCTATAGGGTAGCCACCATTATCTAATTCTGATAAAAGCCAGCAAGTTCTAAAAGCAAAGTGTACATTGCTTAGGAAGCTGGCACAACAACCACTCTGTAGACAGTGGACGCTTCAGCAGGGAGCTGAAACCCATGCTTACCCTGTCCAGCCAACATTGGAAGAACAGCCTGGCCTTTTTTACTGACATTTTGGATTTCCTGCTGTCTCGCGGTACATCCTTGGACAGTGTGCTGCTGGGTAGCAGAATTCCAAGGCAGATTTACCGCAGTCTGTTGCTGATGGAAATCTTTGACCAGGGAAAGCTGGAATATGACCTCTTTCTCCTTCAAGTTTATCATCAATCAATGGTGCTCTGCCAACTCCATAGAGGATCTTATTCTCTTTCTGCCCTTAAACTTCAAGAAAAGATAGGCAAGAATCAGGAGTTTCTGCCCAGTTAGTTCTCCTCTGAGAACTTTCTAGCACCTGGATCAAGGGCAAGCACCCAGTAGGCCCTCAGGAAGCAATAAATGTAAGGATGAATGAATGAATGAATGAGGCATACTCTATGCCCTAGTGAAAGAATTTCCTGCGGACCTGCAGACATTGCTGTGTCCACAAGTCCTTCCATTCTCACATGTTTGAACATAACTCTGTAAAAGAATATTGGAATTTCTCTAGCCCCATTTCATTCCATTGATAGTAGGTCACTGTCCATACCTAGATAAATGATTGCGCCTGAGTAAATGTCAAGACAGGCAAACTTCAAACCAAATCGGTGCCTTGGCAGCTTGCCCACACCCATCTCCCCTGCCCACCAACAGCAGTGGCCAAGTGGCAGAGCTCACATCCGCTTCCCCACATTGCACTGTGGTTCCCAAGTGCCTTTAAGGAATCATTCTTGATCTCAGCCATAAAATTGGAAAGCTGCATAACTGACAAGATGATCCCTGAAGGCAGCCTGAAACACGGGGTAGATTGAAACCGACAGCTAATTTGTAGCAGTAAAAAATAATGATATCATCATAAAACAAGTTTAAGATCAGGCTGGACTCAAACACTGCACGCCCACAGGATATATAGATGGGGATTGTCAAGCTTAAATAACAAAGCAAAACAGAACTGAACCTCCCAGCTTGACCAAGCCCGTTGTGTTTGCTTTTCTATGGTACGCTATCACCATCTGCTGGCTGCAGCCCATAAAATGTCTTGGCATTCTTCAAGTCCTGGAATATTCCATTCTGCAGAGCCTGATGTTAATTGCTATGCACAAGGAGACATATTTTTAACCTCACAATATCATTGGAACGGTACAAATAAGTCAGATCTTCCTAGAATACCAAACAAATAAAAGAACCCAAGAGACAAGAGCTTGCCAGAGGCTTTCACCCTGTCCTGCCCTACCCAGAAGCTGCACCTGCTGGGTGCACACGTTCTAGCGCATTCTCTTTTTTCTAGCTCTCTCTTCACAGGCATTTGCTTTCCGACTTCCTTCTCTCCAGCTGCCTTCCCCACCAGGCTTCCCACACAGCCCCACAGTGACAGGCAAAGCAGCAGCCCCAGGCTAAAAACAGCTTCCTCCCAGGGATCTCAAGGGGAGAAAAACCACTGACACTTGTCTTCCTCAAAGAAAGCATAGCCTGGCCGGTGAGGCAAGGAAGGAACGGCTCTGAGGGCAATATTTTGCATGATTTCCTTAGGACTTGCCTCGTGTTGTGTCTGGATTCCCCAACTCAGCAACAAGTGATTCTTTGGAGGGAGAAAGGGTAGGATCTTTACCAGCAAATAAAATCTAGACACCTGCAAAGCCCCACCCATTTCCAACTACGTCTTCAGTCTTACCACTTAAGACCGTAACTTACTAGCATTACAGAACCCTGAATTCCCAATCATCTGGGGGTAAAGAAGGCTTAGAAAAACGTTCCTTCTTCACCATTGCTTGTTTTTGTTGTTTTTGATTACCTACAATTTAACACTTTTATTTAATGAGCATTTAATAGTTGTGAAAAAAACAATGTCTAAAAGGTCTTTAAATTTGTACCTTATTAGGAAGTTTTTCTGTCATTCATATTTTTATGACCAAGATTAAATAATGCTTGCTCTCAGACAAAATATCTACTTCTTATTTGGCAATGATATAAATGTATCACAGGATGTTCCCCTGGAGAGCTTAGTGCAGCAGAAACAAGCAACACACTCTAGCTGAGGCATGCATCTATAATTGAGCATCCTAGCCCTGTGAGAAGGGTGTGACAGCTCCACACACAAAAACATTTCCTCCTGAACAGTATCACCCATGCATCTATCTAAACAATTAGCTCACTCTCCTAAACCTTCTGAGATGTGAGCTCTAGTTCAAAGGCGTGCTACATTTTTCTGCTGATGCTACAACTTCAGAAGCACACCACTTACATGTTAGTTGATTTATATATAGCAAAATAAACCTCTACAGGGCAATAGAGCCTTGAATAAAATTTCCATTTCAATTATTTTATTTTGTACCAGTGACTAGTGAATATATTTTTAAATGTTCAACGTCATAAAAAGAACTAACATCAAATTACTCTAAAATAAAATAGCCATGATTTTTTTCTAATCAAATAGCAAAAAATTTTTAATAAATAATAACACCCAATGTGGTCAAGGAACAAGGAAAACTACTCCATGCACTACTGTCAAGAGTGCACTTTGGAGCTACACCCTTCCAGAGGGTAAGTTGACATTACCTTTATTAAAATTCTTTTTGTTAATGTACATACCCTATGTTATGCACTCCAGCGCTAGCAATTTGTCCTAAAACAATAATCATGGCTAATGAATACAACAACATACAACAGCACCACCTTGGTTATGATTTATATACAACATCACAAACTTATTTATAATAAGGAAGTTTTAAGCATTCAGAAGTTGTAGAATGAATATTAGCCTCCCCAGAGATGTCCATGTCCTTATCTTTGGAACCTGTGAATATGTGACCTTCTGTGATAAAAGGACTTTGCAGATGTGATTAAGTTAAGGATCTTGAGATGGGGCAGGATGTTCCTGAACCATATAGGTGGGCTCTGTGTGATCACAAGAGTCCTTATAAGAGGAAAACAAATGAGTCGAAGTCATAGAAGGTGATGAGACGATGGAAGAATCGTTTGGAGTGATGCCCTCTGAAGATGGAGGAAGGACACAGGGCCAGGAAATGCAGGCAGCCTCTGGATATGGAGAAGGGAATAGACATTCTCCCTAGAGCCTCCAAAAGGCATATAGCTGTGCTGACACCTTGATTTTAGGACTTCTGACCTCTAAAGCTATGAGCCAACAAACTCGTATTGTTTTAAGCCACTATGTTTATGGTCATTTAGTTACAGCAGAAATAGAAACTGATACACCAGATATCAAGAAATAGAGAATTTGGGCCAGGCACAGTGGCTCACACCTGTAATCCCAGCAAGTTGGGAGGCCAAGGCAGGAGGATTGCTTGAGCCCAGGAGTTCAAGACTAGCATAGGCAGCATAGTGAGACCACATCTCCACTAAAAAATAAGCCTGTAGTCCCAGCAATTCAGAAGGCTGAGGTGGAAGGATCACCTGAACCGGGAGGTAGAGGCTGTGGTGAGCCAGGATTGGGCCACTGCACTGCAGCCTGGATGTCAAAGTGAGACCAACAACAAAAAAATAGATTTGGATATAAAATAAATATAATTAAATTGCCAATAGGCATTTAAAGTGATCGTTGACTTTTTTGTGGTAACCCTTTTATGCTATTTTTAAATTTTAAATTATTTGTTATAGAGTTGTGGGGTACAAGTGAGGATTTATTACGTAATAGGCTCCATGCAGGTGAAATTTGGGCTTCTAGCCGGCCCTCACTTCCCCTGGTAGTGGACCAGGTACCCATTGTGTTGTCACATGTCACCCACCTCCTTCCCTCCCTCCCCTATCAGTGCCCAGCAACTGTCATCCCACCCGTGTGCTAATGTGACTAGTGTTTAGGACTCACTTATAAGTGAGAACACGCGGCATTCAGTTTTTTGTTTCTGTGATAGTTCACTTAGTATGATGGTCTCCAGCTCCATCCAAGTTGCCACAAAGTCCATGATTTTGTTCTTCTTTATGGCTGTGTAATGCTCCATCAAGTATATGTACCACATTTTCTTTATCCGGTCTACTTTTGATGGGCAGCACGGTTGGTTCCATATTTTTGCTATTGTGAACAATGCTGCAATAAACATACGTGTGCAGGTATCTTTTTTATAGAGTAATTTGAGTTCTTCTGGGTATATTCCCAGTAGGGGGATTGCGGAGACATATGGAAGGTCGATATTTAGAACTTTTAGGAATCACCACACTGTTTTCCACAAAGGCTGTACTAGTTTACACTCCCACCAACAGTGTAGAAGTATTCTCTTTTCGCCACATCCTCTCCAGCATCTGTTGTTTTTTAAGTTACTGATGATGATCATCCTGACTGGAGTTAGGTGGTATCTCAGTGTGGTTTTAATTTGCATGTCTTTGATGACAAGTGAGGCTGAGCATTTTTTCATGTATCTGTTGGCTGCTTATATGTCTTCTTTTGAGAAGTGTCTATTCATATCTTTTGCCCACTTTTTTTCTTTTTGGCATGTTTGAGTTCTTTGTAGATCCTAGATGTTAGGCCTATGTCAGACATACAGTTGGCAAATATTTTTTCCCAGTCTGTGGGCTGTCTCCCTGCTCTCTTGATGGTGTCTTTGGCTTTGCAGAAGTTTGTCAGTTTGATGAGGTCCCGCTTGTCTATCTTGGGGAGATACTTTTCAATTCAGTCAACTGTGAGCACAAGAAACTTGGACAAGCCCATCTAGGATGCAAGTTTGTCTGCATGCTAAGAAGGGATGTCTCCATATGTGTGGGGAGGGTATACCAAATGTGAGAAGGGCAGTGTGCCAGTTCCATGCAGCCCCCTGCAGCTGGCGTCCTGTGTGAGAATCGACCCTCAAGCCCTCCCCCTTGCCATTAGCTACAGACTTATGAGATCTTATATCCTTTTCTCCTCCACAATCAGACCACTTCAAAGAAAAAGAGTGGGGCCAAAATATAGATGAGATTTTTTACAAAATGATTGTGACACTGATTCATGACATGGCAAAACTCTAAACATAATCTTTTCCTAAAATTATGTTAGGAATTATAAGGCAACCCTTAACCCAAATAAATAGCTGTGGCAAGAGAAAAACAACAACAAAAATACCTTCTCTTGGCTCAACACTTTCTAACATAAAAGGCATGTTAAGTCATGAATTTCACTCTCATAATAAAAACAGTGAACATCTCAGAATACAGAAATTCATTTCATCAGATGAAAATATTCTGAGCCAGAGGTGTTAGTTTTTTTAACTTCCTAATTTGTAATTGGTAAGACTTGCTTTTAAAGTCACACCCTTCCAACCCTCTGAAATGAAGGAGCTTAAACTTGGGTCACACAGTCAAAACTTTCTGCGTTCGGTTTGGTCATCCCCAGAGAGGAATTGCTGGTTTCCCCCAGCGATATCAAAACCACAGCAAGATCTCCCAAGCAAACAGTTCAGCGGCTATGGCTAGGGGGTGGCAGATGTCCAGGCTTTAATTGGGGTTTTTATTATTATCCTTATGAAAAGAGTCATTTGGCCGGGCGTGGAAGCTCATGCCTATAATCCCAGCACTTTGGGAGGCCGAGGTGAGAGGATTGCCTGAGCCCACGGGTTCGAGCACAGCCTGGGCAACTTGGTGAGACCTCATCTCTACAATTAATCAAAAAATTAGCCAGGCATGGTGGCACGTGCCTATAGTTCCAGCTACTTGGAAGGCTGAGGAGGAAGGATAGATTGAGCCCAGCAGGTCGAGGCTGCGATGGCCGTGAACATGCCACTGCACTCTTGCCTGGGCAACTGAGAGAGACTCCAAATCAAAGAAAAAAAAAAAAAAAAGGAGTCATTAATAATGATCTAAAACAAGATTTAAACTCATAGCTATTGAATGAGACCAACCACAGGATTTCTGCAACGGTATATTTAAGAGAAAAAAGGAGTGGGAAGAAGATGGGAAGCAAATCTGTCACCCTTGTGCTTAGAGAGACGGTAGATACTGGAAGACACAGGCCCTGGCATGACAGAGCCTGGAGACTATGCCTATCTAGTAAGGTGAGTGAGATGCTTGTGCGCTCCCTGTGTCTGAAGCATGATTAGGTACCCACAGAGAGCTGGGCTTTGTCTCCTGTGTGTACCAATCTCGTTATCGAGCTTTGGAGCAGAATGGTCAGGGTGGGGACTTGCTGCCAGCCCCTGGCCAAGTGGCCGCTCCCAGCTTGACCTGCAGTAGGTCGTGGTCAGGGCCAGGCCATCCCTAAAGGCCCACTTCTCCTCTCGTCTGGTCCCAGTGCTGCTGCCACCGCCACCTCCCCTCCCGTGTCTTAGCCTGTGTCAGCATTACCACCCAACACATTGAGATGCGGAACAAGTCTAAACTCACGGAGTTCAGCCTCCTGAGGCCACAGAGCTGTACAGACAGCACGAGAGCAGCTGAGGGATGCCCATGTGACCTGAGAGCTGGTGCTCGTCTCTGTAGTCCCACGGCTGCCCGCCAGCCTAACTTGTCTGTTTCCTTCCATCACACACCAGGACTTGGAGTTATTTTACTTACAATTAGGCATTTTCCCCTCACACTGGGAAATAAGCCCTGCATGGGCAGGAGTGGTGTCAGTGGTTGTCACATCTCTAGTGCCCACAACAGGGCCCTGCACATATGTAGATAGTATTTGTTGAATGAATGAATTGATTCACAATTAGAGGGCTAACCATTCTCATAGTCATCATAAGCTGACATAGCCCAAGTTTGTTTTGCACTGTGTTCTCTGGGCATCTGGCATGTGTTTGCTTTCCTTTATGACTTATGTCCTGTGGAGTCATGCTTCGCCTTCCCTGCCTTTTACTTTTTCTTTCCTGTCTTGTCCCTGCACCCAGGGCATTTCATAGCTTCTGGAGCTACTGTGGCCAGCGTGGGTCTCAGGAGGCTGCTCTGAAATGACTGAGTCTTGGTTGAACCAGAACATGCTGAGATGAAGCAAAAATATTAAGTGTGAGGGGTTTCATATCACTACCACTCTGGCTAGTCCGACATCCACACCTTGCTGGTCACAGACAAGGCCCCAAGGCCCCTCTTGCCCTCTTCTACAGCAGGAAGGCCAACACTGGCTTGCCCATTGTTGCATGGGGATCTGATTGAGAACCGGCACTGCTCCACACTGGGCTGCCTGCTCTGTGCATCCCCTAATTCTATAAAGTCCCCTACATACAACCCTTCAAGTTGCAAATGCTCAAAGATGAGAAGGTATGTTTGCACTATTTGGGGATGCACTGTTAGTTCTGAGGCACAGGACCCAAACAGAATGGTATAAGAAGGCTGCAGCAGCTGTTCAGAATGCAGTTCAGTATTACTGTGTCATCTATGATGAGAAAAAGAGCTACTGCTCAGACACACCGAATCATTTTTTCAAGAGGACAGAATTGAACCCAGCAAGGAATCAGAACTTGTGCTATAGTCAGGCATGAGTGAAATAGCCACATGCCCTCCGTCTCCTATTGCTGACGGTCCTTCAGCTCTACCATCTCCCACCTCCTCCCTCCTCCAGTCAGTAACTCCTTTTGCCTGTTCACTCAACCAGCCCCTATATGACAGCCATTGTACTGTATGACTGTAGTTTTCAAGGTACAAGTACAGTACTGTAGAGCCAACTGTGTTAGTTGGGTACCTAGGCTAACTTCATTGGACTTACAAATTGGACTTGCATATGTGCTTTCGGAATGCAACTTGCTCGTATGTAGGGTACTTACTGTATTATATTAATTTGCCTTAAGTCACAGGTCTGTCATAGTCACTTGGCTCATTCCAGTAAATTCCCACTAGTCTTTGAATTCATCAGCAGGCAAAAAAGAAAAACTGGCTAGACACGGTGGCTCATGCCTATACTTCCAGTGTTTTGGGAGGCTGAGACAGGAGGATCACTTGAGGGCAGGAATATGAGATGAGCCTGGGCAATATAGCACAACCCAATTTCTACAAAAAAACAAAAGAAAAAAATCTATAAGAATGTGAGACTATATGCCTGGGCAGATCGGGATAAAAAGGATTCTATAGAAACAATAGAGTTGATTATTTATAGCACCTAACCTTTCTTAGATAGAAGGCAAAGGTTTTTGTCATTTAATGTTTTTCCTTCCTTCAAGAGTTAAAAAAAAAAAAAAGGAAATTCTGAGTTGTTAATAGTATTTGCTTGGTATCTCACTGGTATCATTTAAAAGTTTTAATATTTAGACATACTTTGTCTGTAGGCAATGCTCACGATTCCTCACCAGATGGCCTTCTGATATGGTATCTACTGTTGTGAAAAACCACCCTAAAACCTGGTGGCTTAAATGCACTTTTTATTTGCTCACAATCTGCAATTTGGACTGGGTTCAGCTGCTGGTCTTACCTGAGGTCACTCATGCTGCAGTTAGCTTGGGGATTGACAGGGACTGGATGGTCCAAGATGGCTCCACTCACGTCTGGAAAGGAACTGTGCAAGGATACGGATGCCCAGAGATAGGACCACTGGGGACCATCGCTGTAACAATCTACCACGGGTAAGAGAGGTGCATTATTTATGGGCTTGGCCTTTCATTTGCTTCAGTGAACTCATTCCACGCCCCCATAACTTTGCAAATCCCTCTGTAACTAGGCACTGGCCAGTCTTTTTCTACATGTCATCTAAACATCTCTATGTGGGGATGGTAGACTTTTTCTGTGAAGGGCCAGATAACAGATATTTTGGGCTTCATGAATCAGTTTCTGTTGCAGCAACTCGCCTCTGCTGTTGTGTGGGGGCAGCCACAGATAATACGTGAGAGTGGGTAGGGCTGTGTTCCAGTAAAACCTTAGCAACAAAGACAGGCTGTGGGTCAGATGTGTTCTATGGAGCATGGTTTGCCGATTCTTGATTATGTCACAATTTCCCAGACTGTCATATTAAAGTGCTACTACTTCTCAAACTTGGTGATTAAATGTTGTCTTTGCAGAATCTGATTTCATTATGGTAACAGATTGATCAATACATGTTACATAAGATTTTTCATCTAATTGTTCAAAATCATTAAAAAAATCCATAAAATATTTTCTATCTTTTTAAGAGTCTTAGAAAAAACTATGTTCAGGCTGGGTGCAGTGGCTCACACCTGTAATCCCAGCACTCTGGGAGACCGAGGCAGGAGGACTGCTTGAACCCAGTGGTTTGAGAGTTCAAGACCAGTCTGGGTAACATAGGGAGATCTTGTCACTACAAAAAAAAAAAAAGAAAAAAAAGAAAAAAAAACTAGCTAGGTGTGGTGGCACATGTCTATAGTCCCAGCTACTTGGGGGGCTGAGGCAGGAGGACCACTTGAGCCCAGGAGGTAGAGACTGCAGTAGCCATGATTGTGCCACTGCACTCCAGCCTGGGTGACGAATTAGACTCAAAAAACAAGACAAAATGGAAATAGCTGTGTACATAGAATAAAATGTAATGACCTGGTTCAATATAATACAGGCGTAGAAAGCACAAACTTTAAAGTCAGACTGCCTGGCTCTACAACTGATTAACTGTGTGATCACAGGCAAGTTACCTAATTCCTCTGACCTTTAGTTTCTTCATTTGAAAATAGGGGTAACAATATTTCTTACCTCACAGGGTTATTATGAAGTTCAAATGAAGTTCACGCAAAATAATGGTCCTCAAATGATAGTAAATGTTCAGTTAAAATGATGAAACAAACACCAAAATGTCTTAAAATTCTAATTCCCTTAAATGATAACTTTTGATAAGAACGCATACATGATAGTTTCCAGTTTCACAGTATTGTATAATTCCAAAAACTTTAAACTGAAAACATCAACTGGTTTAGATCTGAATACTTTCAAAACTACTGGAATTTGACTAGCAAATCACAAAGCAGTGGATACACAGTGAGATTTGGCAGCTGACCTCAGGGGATGTGCATAAACCTGGGGAACATCAGTAGACATCAGGAAGAAGACACAGGTATGTAATACATTTTCAGATTGTTAGTAAAACCTTAGAGAAATCTAGCTTCTTTAAAGAAGTTTTAGCTATCTAGTGCCATTGTCAAAACTAGCATCCGGTGGCTAGGAATTGTCTATGTATGATTTTCCTTCGAGACAAGATGCTGTTGCCATGAATGCTGCCAGACCTGTGACCTACTGTTCTTTCCAAACAATTGTAAGGCCATTCTCACGGCCGAGCTGCTGAATGTACAGAAGTTGCTGGGGCTGCCCAGAAGTCCTTTGTTTGCTGCCATTTGCAGTTGTGTTTTAGTAGATGCTATAACGGCTCAGTGACCTGTGTGTGACCCCACGGTCAGCACTTCCTCCGTGCATTGTTGTGACTGTGCTATTTGTCCTCTCCTCATTGGTTTGGGTTTGCAATCGCTATCCATTGGACTTAGGCGCTACCTGGCCAATATTTAGGTTCATGGACCCTCAGGAGGCCTCATAATTCTAACAGCTAGTCTTTTCTTGGGCAGGATTTACAGAATCAAACCTGCTCTCACATCTTACAGTATAATGGTTTCATATTAGTCTTCAGAACAAACACGGTGAACCGTCTATCACGGGTTGGGTTCTCTTCAAACTGCTACTCAATTCTCAATCAGCAGATTCCAAGGAAGTCAAAGCCTTGAAGATCCCATGGCTAATGTGTCTGTCATCTGGGCTACTACCTGTGGACGATCACTGATGTGACACAGGAAATGACTGGACAGGGTGAGGGTGGCACCAACAGGAGAAAGGCTGCCTTGCTTTGTGGAGAAATCAGGATGCTGTATTGCAGAGTACCTGGCACCACAGCTGCTGCTCTGGAGCCAGTGGTGCATCCACCACAGAGCAATCTTCACAGCACACCACAGGGCAGTGGGGCTGAGGCAATACTTGGCCTCTCCCGGTGGTTCTCTTGCTGTAGGACTGGTGGCCAGACCCACCCCACAACTTGCAGTTCATGAGACAGCTCCCAAAAACTCTTTGCATGCCCCACCTCCACTTTTTTTTGGAACTCAAGGAAAAGACCTGGGTAAGGCTAAAGTCTCAGGAAATCAGTTATGGGGACATTAGGGAGGAAAATACCTTAAAAATAAGAGTCACTCTTGTCAGTGTTATTATCTTTGGAGTCCTTGTTACACTTTACCACTGACATTTCTTGGCCAGACATAACTTTAAAGCTCACCTCAAGATTTTCTTGGGTGTCCAGAGCTTCAAGATTTGGCCAGTTTTGCTGTTTCACATGTTAGAGGCTTCTGTGTACTTTCTCTCTAGAAGTCATGCCTGATGACATCTACTTGTAGGCTATTTCTTTCTCATCTATGGTCTTGTTCAATGGTCCTCAAACATGAGAATCACCTAGAAGACTTGTTGCAACACAGATTGCTGTTAACTACATGGAAATGCTATTTTGGGGGCTGTTGGCCTAGGGACCATATTTTGAAAATTACTGATCTTATGGAAAGAGGGGAAAAAAATCTTATTGTGCTGTACACAAGTTCTGTGAAAGCTGTTCTCCCACGAATGAATTTCCCTCTAAGCTCTTTCTTTCCTCCAGATGTGTGTGTTCCATCCACATACACTGATATACTCTTCAGCCATTATATAAAGGGGCTCTGTTCAACTTAAAACACATTTAACCAAACTCAAACACCTTTACAGACTCTAATTCTTAAAATGAGAACTTTACTTGAAAAATGTTCTGTGAACACTCCCACCTAAAACCACACATATAGGCAACCCATTTATACTTCAGTGGACAACAGGAAGTTCTGCTTTAGTTGCCTTAGCATCTGCATAGATCCTATTATTAATAAATACTTCAAAAGCAAACTACACAGCAGTCTTCTGACTTGACAACATTACAGCAGAATCACACTAACTTCATACATAATTTTGTTCAGTTTTGAGGTTCAGAGTGATCACTCATCCTGAAAAGTACACCCTAAAAGAAATGCTCATGGTTAAGTGAGTTTGGGCAATGTAGATCTCCAAGAAATGTACCGCAACTTAAATGAACAATGATAAGACTAAAGAGAGCTTCTCCACCCCTTTGAAGATCCTGATACTCTGGGGTGTGTTGGCTATACCTTGCTCTTCATCAGCCCAGTGGTTTTCAGAACACTTATAGTAAAACAACGTGTATCAGGAGACTTATACAAAAGCAAAACCTTTTGATGGCTAGTACAGTTTATTTCAATTAGATCTTTGATATGTTTTATCTTCTTTTCACTCATTTTTTTCTAGAAGTGGGCTAAATTAATTTATAATAATTAAAAGTCTGGGTTCAGGTTCTGGTATAGTTGTAGAGAAGACTGAAAAATGGAAGTGATAACAACTGAGGGAGAAAATGCTGTTGACACATTAACTGTAGCACAATTCAAGTTTATTCCATTTGTTCTTGCAACACACAACTTAAACACAGTATTATTTAGCATTCGGATGTATATGAACTAGGATACTTATGAGAAACTCAACTGTGTCAAAAGTATAACATTGTGGAAAAATGAACTTAAATATATCAAAATGCACAAAGCACTAGTCTTCCTCCATTGCTGCTTAGAAAGATATGATTGTTTCTCCATTTACAAAATAGAATCAGGACAATTTAAATTGTTTAAATTTTGCATGCAAAACACTGCAATTGCTTATTTATGTAGGAGGACACTCTCACCAGCTTCTTCTATACACAATTGAGTATACAATATTGCATGAAATAAAACAGCAGCTCAGTTGAAATTTAGAAAAAAAAAATTCAAATAAGTACACATAAATTTAAAACCCACTATATGGGGAGAAATCAATGAATAAAGGGCCTACTGTTTGCAGCTTGCACATACCGCACCTCTCCATGCTCAGCTGGTCTCAGAAAGGTGAGCTATGCATAAAAGAACTATCTGGGATATTCAGGTCCCATGTTTGAACTGTAAGTCTACAGACACAATCTGAAGCTGCGAGGGAGAATTTGTTAGTACACTACTGTAAACAGGTAAATTACCTGTCTGTACTTAATATAGTGCATATGAAATGACTGATTTAATACAAAACTACAGAACATGCAAAGATTTTTTTTCTGAGATGTTAAATATTACTTTAGTGGAGAACAAAATTACTCAACCTTTCACTAATGCATGTAGTACCAAAAAGCAGACATGGTTTTAGCTTTTTTTTTTTTTACTCAAAATATGAACATTAAGTGTTGTGAATTTCTCTGCCAAGTGGTTCAGAAATACAATATAAATAACCTAGTTAAAAAAAGAAATTGTGAACCACCTTGGTCAGTCTATTCTATTCTAAGTTTATATGTTATTTTCTCAAGCAATCGCTTCATAATCAAGGAGTTTACAAAATGGCTGAGAAAGAAGAGGGAAGGCCAAACAGCCTCTACTGCATTACAAGGAACATCAGGATAAACTGTACAAAAACCACATGGTTTCCACACCACGGCTGTAGAAAGCAGACCAGGCTTAGGAATAACAGGACAATGCACCGGCTGCAACAGCCAACTACAAGAAAACACTTTGAAAGGAAAAGTAAAATGGTGTAAAGGGAAAAATTCAAGCCTTTTAAATAGCATTATGTCAAGAAATAAAAACAAAGAAATCAAAACACCCTTCTATGCTATGTTGATAGTTGTAGACTGTAGAGTGCCCTCCATTTTCAATGAGAATGTCTCCATATTTCAGTTCAGTGATGTAATAAAGTACTGATGACTGACTTTTAATCCAACTCTAACAGGCTGTATTGAGACAGCAGAATTAGCCAAATGTATGAAAGTACTTTAACCACCACTTTGTGATTGTTTTCTTGACACAGGATAATTACGGGGTTAGGCTAGTTGTAAGTGAAAAAGCCACAGGCTAAAAAAGAGGTCATGGGGAAAAATACATACACATAAACCCACACACCAACCAATCAGCAACCGATCCATGAAACTTGTTAACCAGGGTGGCTGTTCTTGATAGATAATATTTTAACCCTGCTGAGGGATGCTACATTGCCTTAAAAAATAATTAATTCTTGGTTATCCACAATCTGAATACTGGTCCCTAACCCCCCATTTAAAAATTTAAGGTACATTCAATTATTGCATGACTCAGCTGAGAAAAAACCCAATATTATTAGTAAGCTTATATGGATGGCAAGTCAAAGGAATCTTAACATTTTAAACTCAAGATATCAAATTTAAGATTATGTTTGAATTAGCTGTACTGCTCACGAAATGAACATTTGGAGATGTGTATAGATATTTTCTGCAAGTCCAAAGAATACCATTTTAGGGCACTGTATTAGAAGAACACAATATATATTGAAGTTGTCACAATTTATGTGGTGCATGATTTATAAAGCAACACAAATATATATTACAGGTGGGTTGGCTGATGTTCAACAGAAGTCAATAAAAAACTCTGGGAAACCTGGTAACAAGCATATTTTTGAGGGGATGGGGTTAAATCTGTCCAAACAGTAAATCTCACCCCAGTGATAGCTTTGGTGCAATTAAGTAATCAGCATCCAAGATGGGTCTAAGAGAGGCATTCCAAAGAATATTCCTTCATTCTCCAAACATAACTGAGGCCAATCCATTCAAATAGCAAATAAAGAAAATCTGTATGTACTAAGACAACTGTTCTCTCTTTATATGATACTAACAGGCTTATGGCTATAATTCTATTTTTAAATCTGCTTTTACTACCAGCAGGAGTTTGAAAGTGTTTTAATGTTATATAAACGTCTGAATTAAGAGGAGAAAAATATGCATACTGGAATGATTTCTCCTTTAGGCTTCTAAAAGTTAAGATTGTATAAATAAAACTAGTCAGTTTTATCTAAAGAGACGTGAGATTCATGTGAAAGGGGAGAGAAAATCCAAAGTTCAGTCATCCAGCAATTTAGGAGTGTGCCCCCTCCTCACCTTAACTAAGCTTTCACATAGAGCTTAGAGTCACTGAGGAAAGATTTGGTCACCAACCACAGGCAGCGCTCTTAACTATGCCAGGAAGTCCCCAGGGGAGTTCATTCTTAAGGCAGAAGGCTAGAGCTAGTTGCTTATCTCAGCACCCTAAGTTTACATCACAGCAGCCGCTACTGCTCGCACAGTTAGGGCTACCAAATATGTATTAGTTGGCCTTTGTAGAATCAGACCTTCAACACAATCTAATTAATAAATTAGCTGGGAGCTGAAAAGATCAAATGTTATCAGTAGACTTTGTCTTTGCTTTCCCTTGGGTATAAGTTACTTTATCAGAAATGGAAAAGAGGCTGACTTGATCAGGAATCCCAGTAAAAGCCTGATCATGGTTTTTGTCCCTTCTTCCAAAACATTTTTTTTCTGGGAGTCTGACTTGTTATGAATTTCTCTCTCCCCTCACCCCTTCTAAAAGTATTGAGCTGAAGAAGCTGGCAGATAGAGTGACAGACAGACAGGCAGCAGTGTGAGGCCACAGGAGAGTTGTTCTTCCCAAGTCATCAGTCCACCCAGCCATCACTGGAGGAGAGCTTTGATTGCTTGGTTGTCAGTGGCTTCAAAGGCGGTCAGTCCATCTGGACCTTTCACAGTCTTATCAGCACCCTGGAAAAGAGAAGAAAGGGCCCTCATTAAATAAGTCCAAAGGTGGGAGAAGAGAATGTGAGACTAAATTGCATGTTAGACTAAGTAGGCTGGTTTTTATATTGAGAATTGAAAATTCTTTTACTAATGGAGTCCATTCTATTACAGAAAAACAAACTGGCAAGGTTATGGATTAAAGTAATAAAAATATCAGTTTTCAGACACTAGAAATTGCAAGCTATGAAATTAACACAGGCAATGACAACTGGCTTCTGTTTATACGCTCGCATATTGACCCAAGTAATTAAGCTTTAAAAATAATATCCCCTAGCCGGGTGTAGTGGTGTACATCTGTAGTTCCAGCTACTTGGAAGGCTGAAGTGGAAGGATTGCCTCAGCCCAGCAGTGCGAGGCTGTGGTGGCCATGAGTGTGCCACTGCACTCCAGCCTGGGTGACGAAGAGTGAGACTCCAACTTAAAAAAAAAAAAAAAAAAAAATCCTGGCCAGGCATAGTGGCTCATGCCTATAATCCCAGTACTTTGGGAGGCCAAGGTGAAAGGACTGCCTGAGCCCACACGTTCGAGATCAGCCTGGGCAACTTAGCAAGACCTCATCTCTACAATAAATCAAGAAAAATTAGTCAGGTGTGATGACGCATGCCTACAGTTCCAGCTACTAAGAAGGCCAAGGTGGAAGGATCACCTGAGCCCAGCAGGTCGAGGCAGTGGTAGCCGTGAGCATGCCACTGCATCGCATTCCAGCCTGGGCAACAGTGAGACTTCAACTCAAAAAAAAAAAAAAAAATTCCTATATGTAGTATGAACCTGGAGAAAAAAGCAGATCACTTTTGTTGAAGTATTTCTGTGACAAATTATATTTTTCTTCTTTGCAATATTTTTTGCAGAATCCATAAGTATTATACACTTAAGAACATGTATAGATAGTATTGATCACTTTACTCGAAAAAACTTAGCAGTAAACGCCCAGAATGTGGGCTGTAAGGTGGTTTCCCACTATATTCTATGGAAATCTTTAGTGAAGACACCAGACTGCTCTGAACACTTAACCTGAAAAGTGCTGTCCTGGAACATTTTATCTGTAATACAGCCTTTTAGTTTTGAGAATGTGTATGTGTACTTTTACGTCTGCCCTTTCTAGAATTAAAGCTCCACAGAAGCAGGAATCTTGTCATTATTCCTAGCACTGAGAAAAGTCCCTAGCACATGGTAAGTGAATTTGCTCCCAAACCAGGTCTGACCTTTTCAACTCCAAGACAATATGCTACTATCTGTGGGTTCTCTCTGTGAGCTCTATCACTAGCCAGTATTTATTTGCCACACAGTCTCTAACAACAACCTGTTCTGGCCCCTTCCAAATCTCACTCGTTCTTCTGCTGGTTTCTGAGGCCTACGGAATTGTCTAGACTTGGCATAAATGGTCCTTCAGAATCTAGCACTGGTCATATTTACCAGTCTCTTCTCCCATTACTCTTTCTCTACTCCTATATAATTAGTTCCTGAACATGTCAGGTGTCATGCCCTTACACATGGAATGCCTTACCCTTTTCTCTGGCAAATCCATCCATCCATTCAACTAATATTTACCGAATGTTTGATGTGCAAATACCGTGCAAGGGACTGGAGAAGCAAAGAAAGAGTCTGCCAGTCTGGCTAGTATAGGAGACAGACAAATCAACCAACACAACACCACAGAATGAGTACAATCAAGGTGCTATGCACAAGAACATGTGGCCCATAATTCAGAACAGGATGTGGGAATAGCGGGAGAAAGTCTTGAAGGATGAGAGAATGCTTCAGCTGAGTCTTGACAGATACAAGCTGCTTAGGTAAACCAGGGAGGAGATGACAGACATTCTAGGAAGCACTAAATTACCACAAAGTCCTCCTTAACATCACCCTAAGTCTCTATTTCCTCATTAGAAATAACTGTTTTGGCCGGGCTCGGTGGCTCAGCCTGTAATCCCAGTACTTTGGGAGGCCAAGGCGAGTGGATTGCCTGAGCCCGCGGGTTTGAGACCTGCCCGGGCAACTTGGCGAGACCTCATCTCTACAATAAGTCAAAAACTAGCTGGGCGTGGTAGCGTGCGCCTGTAGTTCTGGCTACTTGGAAGGCTGAGGTGGAAGGATCGCCAGAGCCCAGCAGGTTGAGGATGCGGTGGCCAGGAGCGTGCCACTGCACTCCAGTCTGGGAGACAGAGTGAGACTCCAACTCAAAAAAAAAAAAAAAAAAAAAAAAACAACAAAAAAAAACTGTGTCATGAACTCAAAGTAAAGTGGGAGAAACATCAGTGAGAACTTCCAAGTCAATGTGGCGAGCCCTGTAACACTGGCTAAGCGCCAGTAATTGGGATCACTGTATTGAAAACAAAAGATTTCTTATTCATTTTGATGGGTGCTGCTTTTTATAATTAGTATCATAAACTATAATTCTGCATTAACAAAAAGTTACATATTTTAGTGAACATCTATTGCTTTTTAGCTACCAAAGTTTATTTCCCTTCTTTTGATGACAGTATCCTAATTTCATCTTGGGGAACCATTTGTCTCTACTATGTTTTACTTTTAATTATTATGGGTACATAATAGCTGTACATATTTATGGGTTACATGCGATGTTTTGACGCATGCATACAATGTGCAATGATCAAATCAGGATAACAGGGGTATTTATCACCTCAAGCATTTATCATCTTTGCCTTAGAAACATTCCAATGCCAATCTTTGTTATTTTAAAATACACAATAAATTCCTGCTAACTACAGTCACCTTATTGTGCTGCCAAATACTACTTCTTATTCATTCTACCTAACTGCATTTCTGTAGTCATTAGCCACCCCCCCACTCCCAACTGTGTGAGTCCTAAAACTATAAAATGAGGTGTCAAGTACTTTCCTTGCCAAGTGTCCAAGATTTATTTAACTCAAGCAGGACACTCTCCTTTATTTTGAATCTTGACTGGAGACACGAAGAGAGAATGCAAGAAGTCAGAGCTCGTTCTGGGGTTCCACCTAGCTGAAGAGCACTGCAGTTGCCACAGTTCTGATCTCTTCTCAGCCTGATCCCACTTTCCTGTTGATTCTATGACGGATCCAGTATCTTTTCAAAAATTCATTTTCTACTTGTTGGACCCAATTTCTGCTGCTTGCATCAAAAACTATTTAGCTGATAAATTATTTTTTAAATTTATATGTTACCTTTTTTGCTAATTATAATGCAAACATCATAGAAAACTCAGAATTCTATAAGCTAAATAAAATTAATGTTAACATTTTAGTGTTTCCATCTACTCTTTTGTTCTGAATACACATATGTATATATATATATTTTAAAAATAAATGAGTGACTGTGAGAGAACTAGAGTGACTACATTTTATATAAAATAAAAAACTTTAAGATGAAGAACTGTTACTAGAAATGAAGAGGGACATTTCATAATGATAAAAGGTTCACAATTCAAAATGAAATTAAAAAGCAATTCCACTTGTAACAGCACCACAAAGAACAAAATACTTGAGAATAAATTTAATAAAGTCAAACCAATTCTAAAAAAGATAAGTCAGTTTTGTCAGCATAAATAAGAGTATTAAATGTTTTTTTTGTACTTGATGCAGTTACTGAATTAACTTAAGTATATGTGGTCTCATCCCTTGTTTGAAGAAAACATTTTTGCTTTTAGTTCCAGTAATTATTTCCATAGCTTTAAATAATATATTCTTGCTATTTGTATTATTCACTTTAGAATAACAAAAATTTTATCTTTTTAACTTACTGCGACATAGACAAAGCTTAGCTCACCACTACCCTCTTCCCCAAGTTCTTATATTTAAAATACCATTTTGCTTGTTTATAAAAATGATATTTATTTAAATTTCAATTTCCTATTCTAACAGTTCTGTCAGTGGCTCATCTCATCTCTCATAAAGTGATTTTATAAGATAACTTCTCTACCTTCTAACTTGCCAGCTTTTCTATTTTGTCAAGATTAACTTTTATATTCTGGTTTGTAAAACCAGGGCTTTGTTTACTGATTGATTCTTATAGGTAAAATAAGTAAATGTTTAAATTATTTCTAGGTAAACATTGCTCACGGTGGCACCTAGTAGACTAACATGGTTGGTTTTCTCTGTTGTTCCAATATCAAAACCTTGTGACAGAATCAGGTGATCGCACCTTGATTAGCAGTCTGAGTTTTACACAGTCCTCAAACTTAGCAAAAAGAAACTAAAACAAAATGGATTGAGTTAATTTATTTCTCACTAATACAACTTAGTGTACTAAGGTTTGTAGAGTGGCTCAGTCCTGTAAGGCCACCTAAGAATTTAGGTTCCTGCCATCCTGTGGCACTCCTACGGGTATGCTCCTCATCCGCATGGATGGGGAGCTGGCTTAGCTCTCTATATCTGCTTCCTGCCTGCTAGAAGGGGGTACAGGGGCAAACCAACTGGCTTCATATTTTAGGTAAAGACTTGGAAATGACACATATCATCTCTGTACATCCCATTAGCCCAAAGTTAAGCACATAGCCTTACTTAACTGAAAGGGAGACTTACCTACTGCAAGTCCCATAAATACCTTGGATTCAACCCGTCCTAAACTGAATCCACAATCTTTTCCTACAAACCTGCCCCTTTTTCAGTATGTGGAAACACTATGAAGCTCTTATTTATGCCCCACGTCTTTAGACTGTACTATCTTTAACATTTCCCATATGTCCTTGCTTCCCCACTGCTACCACCACTTTTAGTTCAGGATCTTTATATAAACATTTTGATACAATAGTTTTGGGTTTTTTAAAACTTCTTACACCACTCTAATTCAGAATTCATTAGTCATACTACTCACCTACCTAAAAGCCTTTAATGCCATCTTCACAAAAGAGAATGAGGATAAATAACGTGACACATAAAGGCATCACCTGTTCACACTGCCTACCTCTCTGGCCACAGCTCTTGCTAAATCCTTTCTATCCTACAATGTAGCTATGCTGAACAATCTATCGTACCCTAACACATTGTAGTCTCTCTTTCTTGTCCCTGGGGCTTTTCTCATGGTTCCTTCTTCTTGGAATGGTACCCCAATTCCCTATGAAACTCTTAGACACTAAGTTTCTAAGGTTCAGCTCAAATGTCAACTGCTTTATGAAGTTATGATTGTGGTACCTGGAGCTGTAATGATATC
The DNA here is from genome assembly GCA_963574415.1 of Tarsius wallacei. NCBI lineage: Eukaryota > Metazoa > Chordata > Mammalia > Primates > Tarsiidae > Tarsius > Tarsius wallacei. The sequence continues at coordinate 88,064 of CAUYQG010215903.1, read as the reverse complement.
CTTAGTCATAACACATTATCCCCTTGACTCCCAACACATTTGTCCTTTTTCCTTCAGATCCTTATGTATTACATATAACTTCTGTCACATCAACGATGATGCACTAGTTGTTTTACTTGTCTTCCTTTATTAGACTAAATATGTTGATGGCAGGAACCAGGCTTATTAGTCTTTTCACTCCCAAGGCCTTGTACAGAGCCAGTAACAGGTAATCAATAAAAGTTTATTAAGCTGATGTAGATAGGAATTAAACATATTTTAGTACATAAGGCACTCAATAAAACAATTATATAACTCATTAAAGACAAATGACTGTGAATAGATCAACAAAGAACACTGTAAACAAGAGGCACACTAGCACAATATATAACAAATCTATTTATTAAATAGGTAATTAAACACTGAAAACCCTTTGGGTTTGACATCTGATTAGAATTGGGACCAGGTTCACTTGTCTATATTTAGAGCAAGATTCTGGTGATAAAGTTTTCTGCAGGAGGAAAAAGTAATTATGGCCAAGTTAAAGTGGTCCAACAGACAGGCTGTTTGTCATTCCAGGGAGTAAAATTTTTAAGGCACTACAAGTAATTTATTGGTCTTCCAAAGTCAGACTTTTAGATATCAAGTATTATTTTGATAGTATGTGGCAGAATGGGGAGAATGTTAAAAAGCATTTCAGGGACTGGGTGCAGTGGCTCAAGCCTGCAATCCCAGCACTTTGGGAGACTGAGGTGAGAGGACTGCCTGAGCTCAGGGTTTCAAGACCAGCCTGGGAAATTTGGTGAGACCTTGCCTCTACAGCAAACCAAAAAATAAGCTGGGCATGGTAGCATGTGCCTATAGTTCCAGCTACTTGGAAGGCTGAGGTAGAAGGATTATCTGAACCCAGCAGGTCGAGGCTGCAGTGGCTGTGAGCGTGCCACTGCACTCCAGCCTGGGTGACAGTGAGACTCCAACTCATAAAAAAAGCATTTCAGGTCACACTATCTTTGCCCATGAATAGCTTACAATACAGGAGGAAAGATAAGACATACAAGCATGAAACAACAAGAATATATCTTTATAGGCTTGTTACTTTTATCTACTTCTTAGTTCAGATAGCCTAATTCCACTATATATTATCAGTTCTTAACATGTACAAATAGGCCAAGAAAACTGGATTAGTAACATTTTAAGAATGAAACTCAAACTTCTACTGAGGTTAACTAACATTATCTTGACAAAAGGTTTCTTCTGTCAAGGTTTTGAGGACACTGATTATAGTTATGCTGACCAACTGTCAGAATAATCAGTTTTTAAATGCAAAATTTATGAAACCAAAAGTTAGCATTTGGATTTATATCTACATATACTGTTATCCTTTATGTTAGAAGGGAAGTGGTTCCAGGACCCCACCTTGGATACCCAAGTCCTTTATATAAAGTGACAAAAAAGTAAGCCCCCTACATACAAACAAGTTTCATTTTGAGAGCGCATTGGTAAGTCCAATTTTTTTTTTTTTTTTGAGTTGGAGTTCCACTCGATCAGCCAGACTGGAGTGCAGTGGCCGCTCCCGGCCACCGCAGCCTCGACCTGCTGGGCTCCGGCGATCCTTCCGCCTCAGCCCAGTGTTGGTATTTAAATAATTGAGATAATGTCTCATTTTTCCTGGCATGCCAGCTGGTTTTTTTCCTATTGTGCAAAGAATTCTTTTTTTGGTAGTATATATCCTCATTCTTCTTCACCCCTCGTGCCTGCCTCCCTCTTCCTCTCAGTTCTGTAACCGTTTACTGAACATCTGTGTTCTAAGTGCGAATGAGAGACAGAGAGAAAATAGACTAACCTCTGGTCCCGAGCAACTCATGTCATTTATTTTGTTCAAATTCTGGAGGTGATCGAAGTAAACAAAAACTAACATTTCCCCATGGAAAGACTCGTGCCATAGAAATTACTCTAAGAAAGAGATCTCCCAAGTGGCCGCAGGGGACCCAGGAAATGTGAAGCCTGTTTCTGCTACTGCACAGTCATATGGTCGTATTTATCAATACACATAGTATAGCATATGGTGTGCACATATGTACTAGTACCATTTCATACGTGAACAATTGATCAATGGCTGTGTGCCCACCTTGGAGGTGCACGCCCAATACATTTTCTTGGCGGGGTGTGTGCAGAGTCTTAGGGACTACTGCCCCTTGGTAGGGTGTGTACATAGTCTTGGGGAACACTGTCCCGTGGCTGCGTGTGTGCAGAGCCTTGGGAACAACTGCCTTTTGGCCAGGTATGAGCAGAGCCCTGGGGGCCACTGCCCCCTTGGTAGGGTGTGTACAGAGCCTTGGGGACCACTGCCCCTTGGTGGGGTGTGTGTGTAGCCTTGGGAACCACTGCCTGGGCACTAATAAATATTCAGCAAAAGAGTGAGTACATCAACAAATAAGCTGCTGAATTAAAACACCTCTTTTCATAAACTTGCTCTTATTAACATGTGGCAGTCCTGGATAGGATGGCTGCTAAAGCTTCTTACATGGAAATGGTCTCTTTTTCCTGGCCTTGAGTCCGATGGTAGGCCTATGCAGCCCATGCCTGGGGAATCTTATGGAGGGAAGAGCTACCCGGGAGCCCCAAAGCCCAGCCCTAGACTTCTCCTGTGCATACGGCATGCTTGCTAAGCCTTGAACGTTGGGTGTGGTGGAGCCGACACTGGAAGGGCACCTTTGCTACAAACATCCTTAGGGGATTTGTGGCCCACTTGCCATTTCAGGTTGAGCGACAGGCCCAGTCGTGTGTGGAGGGGCCAGGAGCATACATGGGAAGGAACCCACAGAAGGCCATTGGGTTGGTCTCAGTTCCTTTCTGGGCAGGACAACACGGACAGACTGGCCTATGCTCTATCTTAAAGCATCTGTACACCCTCCCCCAGGAACCTAAGTCCTGGAATTTGGGTTTGCTTTTCAGGATAATGGGTGTCTGACAAGGAAGAAATATGGTTAGGATAAGCTCCCCAGGCCTATGGAGCGTGCAGTGCTCGACATGGTGATTCTCCCACCTCTCTTTGTCTCAGTAAAGAGGGGGATATGGGTTTTGTGAATTAGCGAGGGTTTGGAGGAATGGCTACACAGCACAAAGGAAAGATGGCAAGCAACAGCAACAAGACCCTGGCAACCAAAAGTCTTATGTTTCTTCTGCAAAGCTGTCTCTTTTACCACTTCTACATTTAGAGTTTGAAGAATTGTTTCACAAACACATAAAGCATGTGGTTTTGTGATGAAACAAGACAAGCGCAATGATAAAACTGACCTTATATCTGTCTGGTTCCCTGCTTTAGGGCTCACAAGCCTTTGCAGAATGGGTCACATCCAACGTTTCCAGCCAGGCAGTATGTGTTTCCCAACTTTGTGGAGGAGAAAATGGAAATTTCAATAGGCAAGTGAAAGGACCAAGGTCCCCCCATCCTAAGCCCAGAGATACTTCCTCTACAGTCGTGCTTCTCAAACTGCCAAGTGATACCACTTACCTGAGGGCCCTGGTTAAATGCAGATTTTCATCCAACATTTCTGGGGGGGTGGGACTGAGATGTGGGTGCTTTTCTAACTGGTTACTAGGTGACATGATTAAGGGCAAAATTCTGCTTCCTAAATGGGTCCTGCATGATGTGATTCAGGACAACACTCTATGTCCTAACTGGGTTCTATGTGATGTGATTAAGGGTGAGACTCTGTGTCCTAACTGGGTCCTACATGACATGATTAAGGGCAAGATTCTGTGCCCTAACTGGGTCCTATGTGACGTGATTAAAGGCAAGGCTCTGTATCCTAACTATTTCTATGTGATATGATTAAGGACAAGATTCTGTATCCTAACTGGTTTATACAAGTTCAAGACCAAACTGGGCAACATAGTAAGACCCTGTCTCTACAAAAAACAAACAAACAAAAATTAGCCAGGCATGGTGGTTCATGCCCGTAATCCCAGCACTTTGGGAGGGCGAGGTGGGAGGATTTCTTGAGCCCAGGAGTTCAAGACCAGCCTGGGCAAAATAGCAAGATCTCGTCTCTACCCAACTCAAAAAATTAGCCAGGCTTGTTGGCGCATGCCTGTAGTCTCAGCTACTTGGGAGTCTGAGGAGTAATGATTGTCTGAGCCCAGGAGGTTGAGGCTGTGTCGAGCCCTGATGGTGTCCCCGCACTCCAGCCTGGACAACAAAGTGAGACTCAAAAAAGAAAAAGAAAAAGAATCATTCTGTGGGTAAAGAATTGCAGGCACAGCAGAGCAGTTTATTTTGCTGATCTTGACCAGTGCCGTGTTTACTAAAAGCGAAAGATGTCCCCAGTTCCCAACTGCCTCATCCCATGCGTGTCCCACAGACTTCCCCTTCCTGCAAACGTCGTGTCATCCAGAAGAGTCAGAGTCTGGGTGACTCCTGACTGAAGGACAGCTGGCCCGTTCAGATTTCTCCCTCTTGGTTTTGTCATTTCTATCTGTGGACCGCCATTCATTTCTGAGATCTCCATGGAAGAACGTTAACAGGTGGTGCTTTTAAAAATCATGACCCTTTTACAGCAATAATGAAATACTGGTCTTGCTTTTGCAAGCAGAATAGCAGGGCTTCTGCCTTTGGGGAGATGACAGATTTCAACCACCAAATGCACCGTGAGCTCATTCTGTGGTAACACAGGTATTGTGTTTTGGTTAAGAAAAGAAGCAAACCAGGTAACACAATTGCTGACTCCGGTGGAGAGTGAAGATGGGGCAGGACTTTAAAAACATGCCTGAATAAGTAAATATTGACTAAATAATTAACAGTTGATGTGATTGCGTTATAATGAGACAAAACTGGATGTGTGTACAGTTACATTTCACACCCACAGGCACGAATCCAGGTTCCTACCAAATGTGTGAAGTGTTTTCAGGAATGGCATTCTCTGGCCTTTCTGTGCCCAGGAGTTGAGAAGCTTTCGGCATTGTCTTCTTTTTCTCTTTTTTTTGCCCCCTGTTTTCCCTTTCTGCACTTCTGACATCCCCACTGACCCGTGTTCCCATCTCCCCTCCTCTGAGACACATCTTTCCTGCTCAAAGGCTGTTCTGTGAAGTGGAGAGGAGAGCGTGAGGAGGGCGGGACGGCGCAGGTACCCCCAGGGTCCAGCCACTGCGCACGATGTGGGCTTCTAATGCAAGGCAAAGGCCTGCTTTCCCCTGCAGGAGGGATAGGGATGTGCAGTCAGGGCCCCCGCCTGACTCAGCTGAGGTCCTGGTTATGGCGGTGCTGGCTGAAGGGGAAGGCGGCAGAGCTTGAGCCTCCATGGAAGGAGGAGGGCTCAGGCTGGAGAGTGGAGGCCAGGCTGGGAACATACCTGGGGGACTAGCCTTCCCTGACCTGGGGGCCAGCCAGCAGGCCCTGACCAGGGGGCCCAGTCAGCCCTCATGGTGGGGGGGCAGCCAGCCCTGACCTGGGGACCAGTTAGCCCTCATTGGGGGTCCAGCCAGCTCTGACCTCGGGGACCAGTCAGCTCTGACTGGGGGGATCAGCCTGTATTCACCTGGGGGACCAACTAGCCCTGACCTGGGAGGTCTAGCCAGCCCTAACTGGGGGGACCAGCCAGCCCTTACCTGGTGGCCAGTCAACCCTGATTGGGGGACCAGCCAGCCCTGACTGGAGCACTTCCCAGTCTCCCCTGAAACTCTGCCAGACAGTGGGATGTTCTCACCCCTCCCATCAGAATGGGCTTGGCATGCGTGCTTGTGCCTGCCCTGGACAGGCATCAGGGGCTTCCGTGAGTCAGGACATAGGGACGTAACATGGGCTCCGGCCACGGTTGCAGCATCCCTGCGTGGGGTGTGTTGTCCACAGAGGGCATGATGGTGCCTTCACGCTCTGGTTGTGTTCCGGGGTCTCCATACCTCCACAAAGAATCGGACAGTTCCTGATGTTTGACTCGTTTCCTCAAGGTCAAGTTTATGCTGAGGCAGCAGGTGAGGGAGGGACTGACCAAGAGCCTGAGCTTGCTGGGACATCTGTGGCTCCCACTGGCCACTGCTGGCCGAGACCCAATGAGGTGGCTCTGTCTGACTGCTGGCCCTGCCTGTCCTTATTCTGCACGGTGGTTATCCGCATGTGGGAAGATGCAGATGAATAGTGTCAGAGTTCTGTGGGTGACCCTGGTCAGGCCAGCTACCTTTGGAAAGCCCCTTCAGAGAGCAATGTTTTTGAAGTTATGGGGAAACTTTTATTTCCTGCGTTGACGTTTATGTGACAATTGTTAAAATACATTTGGAAGCCGCTGCATTTTCACTGCATTCATTTAGCATACTGTTTCACATTCGTGTACTAAAAATAACCCTGACCCCAGTGAAAGGCATTTGGGACTGGGTCCCAACCTGTGCGACTGGATTTTCCAGACTCAGTCCATCACCTAAGATTCTTGGCAAGGCTGAGACCTGGCTTGAGCTGTGCATGGAATTCCAACGGCAGCCAGACAAGGTTGGGGGACACGAGGGCCCTTTAGGAGCACGCGAGAGACGGTGGAGCACATGTGGGTGTGGTGCGGAGCCTGGAGAAAGGTGAGCCTGGAGAAAGGTGTCAAGGTCGTGCACCGATGCGATGCCGACACCAGGAAGGCCCAGGCCTGGATGCTTCTCGGGCATTTACTTTGTCTCAGGATCGTGCCTGGTGCTTGCTTCTAAGTGTAGCGTCTGTCACACTTCTTGGGGAGGAAAAGCCAGAGTTGGTCCTCTTCAGAGACTCCGCGCCAGAGGGACGATGGAGGGAGAAAAGCCTTGAGACGTTCATGACTGATGGGATGGCTCTGCGCCCGCTGGAGCAGATGGTCACGGGCACCTCTTTGGGGGTAAGATGCAGCTGGGAGTCAAGAGGATGGTTGCAGTGTGGGCACCCTTGCTGATGTGGTGTGGAAGCCCTCGCCGTCATGGTGTGGATGCCCTTGCAGCCGTGGTGTGGACATCCTTGCTGTTGCCGTGTGGGTGCCTTTGCTGTCGTAGTGTGGACACCCTTGCTGTTGTGGTGTGAGCATCCAAGTTAGCAGCAGGAGAGAGTCGCACCTGGGATCCCTCTCGACTTGAGCCATCATGCAAGCCGTGAACTTGGGCGTGGAAGAGATTGAAAGGCTGAATCCAACCTCTCTCATCCTCCAGGAGGCTTGTTCACAAGGGCCTGCAGGACCCCAAGGAAGAACCTGTGAGGAAACGCAGGGATGGGGCAGACCACGGCCGTGGCCTCCGGACAGCCAGGCCGGGGGCCTGCTTGGTGCCTGGCAGGGAGTGTCTGATGGAGCTCAGCTCCCTCCTGGGTCCTCTGCTTGGTGGAGCCAGTTCCTTGCTTGGCTATAATACAGACTTAGCTGAGAGGGAGCTTCCGCATGGAGACAGAGGAGCAGAACTGGGCAGGGAAGAGTGTGTGCTTTTCCCCTTTGGCTTCTTGTCTCTTCATTTTCGCCCTTCTTCAGTAAAAAGGGGTTTCTTCTCACTTGTTTGCCTTCAGGGAGGATGGGTTAGTGCTGAGGAGTCAGGCACAGAATGAGCCATCCTGGAAGGCCCTAAGGCCGAGGAACCAGGGAAGGCCACCGAGGAGAGGTGACCCACTTGCTTGTTCTCCCTCAGTTTCTGCCTAGCGGTCTGCTGGTGTCTGAAAGTGTCCTTGTGCTCCGAGGGAGGGGACAGTGTCTCAGAGCCAGAGGAGTCCTGCCACTCCCGGAAAACATGTGGTGTCACCGTGTGCATGTACACGCGTGTGTGTGCGTACCATGAATTGGCTTGTCTTGGACATCTTTGTGTGGTTATTATGTTTTTAGTAAATGTACTTACTGGTCCTTACAATGATAGTCAACACTTTTCCTGGTCCTCACTCTGTGCTGTACACTTTTTAGGCACTTCAGAAACTTCTGGTCAGGATTGGTGGCGCAGCCTGTCATCCCAGCACTTTGGGAGGCCGAGGAGAGTGGATGGCCTGAGCCCGTGGGATCAAGACCAGCCCGGACAACTTGGCACAACCTCGTCTCTGCAATAAATAAAAAATGAGCCAAATGTGGTAGCGCACGCCTGTCGTTCCAGCTACTTGGAAGGCTGAGGCGGAAGGATCGCCGGAGCCCAGCAGGTCGATGCTGGGGTGGCCGTGAGTGTGCCATCGCACTCCGGCCTGGGTGATGGAGTGAGATTCCAACTCAAAAAAAAAAGGAACTTCTAGTTATTCAATACAGAGTTGCCACATTCCCTTCCTTCACATTTAGTTTGCCTGATCCTTACCAGTTGGGTATCCAAGGTGATTTCAACATTTTGTGTTTCTATGAACCAGGTTGCACCAGACCTTTTTCCCATGTGTGCCATCTCAGATGCACATGAGTGGTTGCAAGGGTGTAAGAGAGGCCTGGTACACGCCCCCTGCTCACAGCAGGTGGTGTTGAGGAAGGCGGGAGGGAGGCCATAGATGGGGCTGTGGTTGGAGGGGCTCTAGCCTTATATGCAATGCTGGATAACATTTTTCAACAAAAATATATCCATGTGTTACTTGTGTGCTGAACTTATCTTTAAAAATAAAAGCAGGGCTAGAGGTCCTCTGACACACAACTTAACCAGTCTGGTCTCCTGTCCTCTTCTCTTTAAAATGCCACCCGCTGTGGAGCCTGGGTGTGGGCCATGGTGGACAGAGGCCGTACTTTGTGTGGCAGTGCTTCAGAAAGGGCTGCGTGCATGCAAGTGACTTGACTCCAACCCGCCTGGACTGCAGCCCGTGGCAAAGCTGGTGTAGAACCCACATGACACAAATGCCAAGGAGATGCCAGGGAGAGGTTATCGATAGTTTTCAAAAAAATAATTCAAGTTGTAAGGATTCACTTCAGTTTGGTGATTTTTTTTTTTTTTTTTTGAGTTGACATCTCAGTCCGTCTCCCAGTCTGGAGTGCAGTAGCACGCCCACGGCCACACCAGTGTCAACCTGCTGGGCTCTGGAGATCCCTCCGCCTCAGCCTTCCAAGTAGACAGAACCACAGATGCACACTACCATGCCCGGCTTATATTTTGATTTATTGTAGAGATGAGGTCTCACCATGTTGCCCGGGATGGTCTCGAACCTGTGGACTCAGGCAATCCACTTGTCTCAGCCTCCCAAAGTGCTGGGATGACAGGTGGAGCCACCAAGCCCAGCCAGCGATGATTGACACATGGTTCTGAAGTGTCACTGTCACCTGCGTAAGTACCAGCTCTTTTAATTTATCACAACCTTACTAGTTAGACTAGGGTGTACTTTTGAGTCCTAGCCTTGTGTCCTGCACTGCAAACCCATTTGATCTGTGGCTTACACAGTGTAGTTTCTGGAGCCTGGTCCAGCACCACTGTGATGTCATGTGACCACCACCCTGCACATGAGAGCATGGGGACACAGGTTATCAAGCGGCAGAAAGGGAAGAGGATAACATCAAATCGTGTGTGTTTCAAACTGGTATTTGCATATCCTTGGGAAACTAAGATACGTTCCAGCATAACAATGTTCCAGCACAGAAGACAACCTTGGGACATTGACATTGACCTTGGGCCATTATCAAGCTCTCCTACTCACGAGATACAGCATATCTTCAACACCCCAGGCAGGGGACCTCCAAAAACAGTGACAACACCTGGATAATCGTTGAATCCTGAACACATTTCAGTGATAACACTTATTTACACATCGAACCCCGTGAAGATAAAACATGTGTAGTTAACTTTTTCTGTGTAAGAGTGTTCCTTTCTGCAGCCATCTGTTTTGAGGTCAGATTGAAGGTCAGCGGTTAGTTTTGATTTCCTGGCTTTTTGAAAGTGCTGAACTTCATATCACAACTTTGGACCATTCATACTGCCCAGAAGGCCCTAGGATACACGTTTAGCTGTCTGAGGACAGGCTTTGGCTACTCAGAGTGTGTCTGCATGCATGTCCCGCACACACGCACACACACACACACACACACACACACACACGCACACACACTCGGACCTTTCCAAGGCAAGGAAGGACTCCAGAGTAAACCCTCCCTTAAACGCTGCCACCCAGACTCAGTGCAGCCCTGCCCGTTTCCTGAAAGTTTTTTTTTTCTTCCTCTCACCTAAATAAGGATTGAGCCAAAGCAAGAATAAAGGTTCTTTATGGTCTGAACGTGCCACTCCCTGCGTGCGCTTGCATGGAGCCGAGCCTCTTGTCTCAGTGTGTTTCGGGCATCTATGTTCCCGCCCACATCCATGGTGACGCTGGCATCAGATCCAGCAGAACTCTCAGCAGTGACAACAGCGTTCTGTGATCTGCACCCTCCGGTGTGGCGGCTGGTCCCACGGAGCTGCTGAGGACCTGAATGGGCAACTGTACTGATTTAAATTATTTTCATCTTTGATAGTGCCACGTGGCCAGTGCCTACCCTACTGGCAACTGTAGGTCATCCTGGCACATTGGGAACTGAAGGAACTTCACATGGATACTGTAGCCTTTCCACAGGAGAAAACACCCCTTTGGTTCTACTTGGCATTGTTTAATCTGCCTCCAAAACCTGAATTCCAATCCCATCCTCCAGGCTTATCTTGCTTCAAGCTTTGGTTTCTCCTGGCTTGTCCCATGCTACCTTCAGTGAGTAGGTATTTTTAGCAATTTTTTTTTTTGAGTTGGCGTCTCACTCCGTCGCGTGGACTGGAGTGCAGGGACACGCTCACGGCCACCCCAGCCTTGACTCACTGGGCTCCGGTGATCCTTTCATCTCAGCCTTCCAAGTAGCTGAAAGTATAGGCATGTGCTATTATGCCTGGCTAAGTTTTGATTTATTGTAGAGACGAGGTCTCGCCAAGTTGCCCGGGTTGGTCTCGAACCCACTTGCCTCGGCCTCCCAAAGTGCTGGAATGACAGGCTGAGCCACCAAGCCCAGCCTATTTTTAGCAATTTTACATGCAGAAAACAGTGTCGTGCTGCGAAACAGGAAAAAAAACTTAGTTCATAATGCACAATAGAAAAGTTGGCAGAATGGCCTTTTTAGATTTCTCATGATCAAATTTACTCATAATCAAAATTTTTATTTCTCATGATCAAATGTACTTGGATTTTAACAAATGATACTTATTGAATATGAATCTCTCCTCCCTTAAAAGTCAGGTGAGTTTTAAGATTGGCACCACTTTCACTACTTGTCAGAGGCTTTGGAGACGTGGATGCGGTCTGTCCTGCCTGACGAACTTGGGTCTGAGTTGGCCTGTGGCCTCTGTGGCCACAACAGCATGTGGTGACAAAGCCACCCTCGTCCAGGCTTCCAAGAACCAGTTTCCAAAAGGTGGGAACTTCCTGTTGCACTGTGGGGCCATGGGGTGTGACCAGGATGAGCAACGATTCTCCAGAAGTGGGTTGAATGTTGGGGCAGTAATCCCACAGATCCCGGGTCACACACGCCCCATCTTCACACACGCCGCTGAGGCAATTCTCTGCAAAGACCGCGGCTCCGAGCCCAGCCCTGGCCTCTCTTTACTTAGAGGCCAACCAGATGTACAGAGACATCCTGATACCACCGGGGTAATCATTGACTAGTGGCGCTGTGGATGGAGGGCTGGACCCCTGCTCTTTTCCTGGTGTCTCTCGGGACACTGGCTGTCTTCTGGGTGGAGGCACGATGCTGTCCCTCCAGTGCCGTGAGGACGTGGGCGGCTGTGACCAAGGTAAGGTGCATGGCTTTGGCCTTCAGAGCCCCTCTTTGATGTGTCTCTGGGACAGGTCCGCAGGGGCAGATGTGTGAACCCTGTTGTCGGCCGCGTGTTGGGGCTCCTGGCAGGTGCTCTGTGTCGCACAGATGCCTGGCTCAAGACAGGGGATGCCGTTGGGTGTCTGCAGGAGTTTCTAATGTTTGCGTGGAACAGCATGCAAGCAACTGGAACACAAGGGGCTCCACCCACGCCTCTGCCTCTGGAACTGGGAGAGCACCGGCTATCCCCCTGCGTGGCTGCCTCCTCTCTTTCTGACTCTGTGTCCTGGGAGGCCGGTGCTCCAGCAGAGGCTGGGGTAGGCCCAGCTCTCCCATCCTTCCTGACCCTGCCTGCCCTCCCCAGATGTGGGGAGTCCTGGCGGTCTCACACCCGCGCCCACCCCGTCGTGCCCCTTTCTTTGCATCTGAAAACCATGAAGGATTCCATTGCCAGGCAGAGAGAATTTGCTGGAAGGTGTGTGTTGGGCTGACTGTGCGGCTGCTGACTTGGGAGTCGTGGGGCCGGCCAGGCATGTGTGTAGTTTCTCTCCCTTCCCCATGTCCCTGTTGGGGAGGAGAGTCTTCACTCCCCCCCGCCCCAGGCTCCTGACAACCTCCTCCGTCTCTTGAAGGAGCAACACATGCGGGCTGGGTTCTCACTAGGATGTGTGGAAGGACGATCTTTATGTGTCTCCTGTGTCCCCACTCTGTGTTTCTTTTTGTACAGCCAAGTTCCTTCGGTTCGCATTCCTGGTATCTCAGCATATCCCAGGCTGTGTAAAGCAGCTGACCAGTCCCCGTCGTCAGCTAGCTATGGGTGATTGAGTGGGCTGTGCAGGCCACGGCTGGGGTCCACCATGGCTGTGGGAGGCTCTGGTCCTCCTTCCTCAAGAGCACGTCTCTCCGGCTCCCATCCCAGCCCCTTCCTCTCTTTCCCCATGGGCCATGTCAGACCCTACAGCCCCAAGTCCCACTTTGGGAGCAAATGCACTCTCCTGCACTCTTTAGTGGTGGGTTCTTACTGCCTAGGGGTCGCCTTCCAGGATGAGGCATGGTGGGACATGGCCGGGATGACCACGGCTGTGCCCTGCTGTGAGTGGGTGCTCCATCAGTCCCAGGGTTGGAAACCCACCGCGCAGAAGTCACTGGCGTCACACCCTGAGGACTCGGGTTGATGTGTGGGGGGCAGCAATGTCAAGGTTAAGCTCAAGGGTGGTTTCACCAGTGTGGGTTTATGCATAGAAAAATGGCCTTTGCGTGTTAATTTTTCTCTGGGCAGTTGCACCATAGCTGGGCCTGGAATGTGACGGCAGGTTGCAGAACAAGAAATGTTTCCCGGAGACGTTTTAAGAGAGCAATAAATATCTTATCTTAAAGCACAGACATTAAAAAATTATGCACTTGGAAAGTCTGCTTTGGTGGTTGCTCTTTTCATGCTGAAGAGCTGAGGCCGTCTCTCCTTCCCCTGCCCTTGTCGTGGGCAGGTATTGGCTTGGAAATTTGGATGTGATTTGGTGGTTCTAACACCAGGGGAGAGTTTCTGGCTCTGAGTCCCAACAGTGGGTGAGTGGCTCCCAAGGAGGGCGGTAGTACTGCAGACCTCGGAGGTTCAGTGGCTCCCAAGGAGGGTGGTGGCAGGTGTGGGGGGGGGGCGTGCAGACCTGAGAGATGTCTGATGCAGTTGTAGGAGCCAGCCACAACCCGTGGCAGGGTCACAACAGTGCTGTGGGGTGAAGGGCCTCTGTCCTGGTCTCTGTCTCCCTGGGGAGGAGGCTGGGGAGGGAGACCTGCACCTCATACACGTGGCCAAGGGGTTCAACCTCCCATCACCACGTTCAAAACAGAAAAACAGCACTACAAACAACTTTAAAGATTGAAAAGCAATTTCACTGAAGTCTTGTTTGACTCTGCCTAGTTAAGGTTTTTATACTTTCTCAATTAGTATTTTACTCTACATCTGGGCTTGGTTTTTCATAGTCTTTGTGATTTTTATTGTAATTAAATATAAGTCTACCCATGTACAATCATTTACTTCCCTTATCCTCTATTGTAAGTTACTTGCATGGTTTATAATTTTATACTATTAAGTAACGCTATGATCAGAAAACTTAATGAATATAGCTTTTGCCTGTTGCTGGTATGTATTTAAAGAAAGCCTGCAGTGATGGAATTATCAAGACAGAGTGTAAGCATTTTAATATTTTTATACATGTTGCAAAATTTCTGTTCTTCCTTTCCAAAAGAATTTTAGCCGTTTCCACAGTCTCTAACTTATGAATGTAGTCACTTCTACTGAGCTTAGCGTGACCGTATTTTAATATATACATTTTATAACTATATTAAACACACAAATAGTATAAATTATGTGTATGCATACTGACCTAACCCAGAACCTTAAAGCTCTACGTGGTGAACTTCTGTCATCTGTGATGGTGGACAACGCACTCATGAACTTAGGGTTTGGTTTGCTTTTATTTTAATATCTATTCCTGTCTTCTCTTTATTGTGGTTTTTACACAGTTGGCTTGGCTAGCTAGACAGATGCCAACCCATCTTTCAAAAATTTATCACTTCACTAGATTCTGACACCAGACACTAGGCTAGAACACTGACCCTTTCTGGCTGGGATCAGTGAGTTTACCCTTTTTTGCTGGGCATGTTTGAATAAGCTCAGTGATTCTTCTTAATGCCTCTGTAAGATGAATGCACACAGCACCTATGCTTGGGCCAAGTGAGCATGAAAAAATATGTGTATATATGTATATGTGTATATCCATATGCAGTTGTTATGAAGGCAAGGTTTAGACAAAACGATTTCTGAATCCACCTACTGGCAAACCTTATGATAGTAAAAACCTACTCTCTTTAAAGTTCAGTGATACGGAGAAGCCAAAGGTGTTTACACAATTTAAAAGGACACCAAAGAACTAGTACGATTAGCACTGGGTGTCAGGGAAATCCCATATGATTTGCGCCCTTGCTCAAGCTGCACCTGGGAGCCAGAGCCATGTGACGTCCCCATTTCCCTGGCAGGGAGGTGGATGGAGAACTCTCATCAGGGAGAGCATGGTCAGGACCCTTCCCGAGCAGAACCCTCACGGATTAAGAAGCCATGGCTTGAGAAGTCACAGGTCGAGGAACGTGGTCTGATTTGGTAGGAGAGGAACTGGAGTTGGGTTTGTTTTCTGCCATGGCAGATCCATAAAACGAGGCGACAGTTCTCGAGTCACACCGGGAACACGTTTTGAGTTAACTGAGCTCGGCACATACTCCATAGAGCACTTTGTCTCTGTGTCTTCTGCGTGTGTTAACAGGGAGGTTCTTTTGATAAGTGGCTTCGATCACGAGGAATCTCTCAGCTGGTGTTTTGCTCTTCTTAAAGCTGTCTACAACCCTATAGGATAAAGAAATACACTTCTCCAACGAGCCAGAAGCTTAGCACAGAGTTCAGCTCTCCCCTCGTCCTCAACTTAACACGCTGCCTCGGGTGGATCAAGCGTTCAAGACCTCCCCACGCCTCTGTGTATTCGTTCAAAAGAGGAGACGGCAGCACAATGGAAAGCTGACCTCCTCAGAATGGTGTCAGGACACAAAGCCAGACACGTGGGCGTGCACTTGTGGGTACCGAGTGCTGTGCCGGTCGCAGACACACGGGATTGTTCAAAAACCCGTCATGATAAGGTGCCCACTCCCTTGAGTTCTTAAAGGACTGCTGACAAGTCAGACCCTCGGTCTGACCGCTTCAGGCCTGATTTCTCGCTGTGGACCAATGACATCTACTTAGTCATTAGAAAGGAACCGTGTGTCTCCCTCCCCGCCCCCAGCACCCCTCTCCCCACCCAAAACTCTCAAACAAGCACTGGGCCGTGATGGATGGTGCATTTCAAGACGTGTTTTGTAAAGGCCAGTTACTCAGTCAATATTGAATTATGCGATAGGAGAGACGGCCGCTTCGCCACAGGGAAGATGTCTACATGCCACTGGCATCTGATTGGTAGGCCACACTCTTGCATGGCCTGGCCCTCCTCCAGACCCTGATTACTCATCAATCTGTTGAGTGTGGTCAGTTGCGCTCTTAGCGTTTAATCTCCTATGGAAGCAAACGCAGAGGGCTGCAACCTGTTTGCTCTCGCAAACTTGCTCACTGATAAAAGTGTGATTTGAAATGTTCCTTCTGCGAATTCCTCAGTACAAGAACAACACAGCTGGGCACAGCCCAGATCATATTTATCTTTTCATTCACTGAAGTGCAAGAAGATAGCGTCGCTGGGGACCTGCGTGGAGGGACGGTTGAGGCACCACTCGCCTCCTGTTTGCAAACCCACTTGAGAAAAGCTTTCCAAACAAGCTTCGAGATACGTGAGAGAAAAGTGAGTCGAATCGTCAAAAGAAGACCAAGCGAATGCATGTGAAGTGGCTGGGTTTCAGATAGCATTTTTCCCCTGAGTGTTTAGGCTGGTTAAATATTAGAGGAGGAGAGATAATAATGCTGTTTGTCTCCGAGGCTTGGACATACATCTTTTTCCACGAGGTTGGCAGGAAAGTCCTATCAGGGATTTTCCATCCCAGATGCCTTGGCTCCTACATGGTAAAGGACGCAGAGGGGAGAGGAAGCTTGGATGGTGACAGCCAAGCAGGAACCTGGAAAGTTTGTATGGACTTTTTCAGAGATCTAATCTTTTACTTCTTGTGAATGATAATGTGTGAATGTTATTGTGGGATTTTAAAATGTGCATATGAAAAATTTGGCCAGGTGTGGTGGCTCACGCCTATCATCCCAGCACTTTGGGAGGCGGAGGTGAGAGGATTGCCTGAGCCCAGGGGTTCAAGACCAGCCAGGGCAACTTGGCAAGACCTCGGCTCTACAATAAATAAAAAAGTTAGCTGGGCGTGGTGGTGCGTGCCTGTGGTTCCAACTATTTGGAAGACTGAGGCAGAAGGATCTCCGAGCCCAGCAGGTCGAGGCTGCAGTGGTAGTGAGTGTGTCACTGTACTCCAGCCTGAGTGACACAGTGAGACTCTGACTCAAAAAATAAATACAATAAAATAATATAAACTGTTCATCAATATTCTCTCTGCTAAGGGGAAGAATGCGGAGTATTATGTGAGATTTTGGGGTCCCTTATTTGCAGTGTGCACTAAAGTTGGCCACTGGGACATCTTCCAGAGGGAAACACGTGACTTAAGGCTCCTGTGGGTTCATAATAAATTCCGTCAATGGGAGGAAAGGTGAAATTATAGGCATCTCCTCTCCTTTCTTGCATCTCTGGGTCAGGAGGATGGTGAGTTCACATCTCTCTAGCTCCTTCAACTCCAGACAAAACGGCATGCATGCAGCAGGTGACCAATAACTGCAGAATGACTTCTGTTCCCCCGCAGAATTGGTGGCTCCGATTCTAGGGGTTGTTCCTCAGCCGTCTTTTCTACCAGACCCCAGAGTACTCAGAAAGGAACAGAGAATGCAGAGCATGAAGAAGAGAGCATCATGGCGTCAACCACCTTGAGCTCAGCCCTGGCTCGGGATGCCACAACAGCCCATGTTCCATCATGGGGTCCCAGCAGAAGCTGCTGGGGCTGGGCTAATCCCTTCCCTGCGGCTCCCAGCCCCGTGGCCCCTCTCTTACGTGGAGCCAGAGGCAGGCGAGGGCCACTCCATCCTGCCCCGCTGACCGTCCTGGTCTATTCTCTGAGAGTCGGGCAGAGACTTTTTCTGCTGGAAACGGCATTTATTGAGTCGTTTGCTCACTTTAATTGAAACGTGTCTGAACTTTCATCTGCTGGTTTGCGGGTTTGTGACCATACCTCTTATTTTTCTTTTATTTTGAAACTCACCAGACTGAAATCCACCCTTTTCTTGTTTTCACGGATACTTAGAATGATTTTGGGGAAACGCTGATGGGCAGTTAAAAAGGAAAACCAGTAAAACCACTGTTGGACATCCTTGCTCAGCTGGGATGTGGATGTATTGATATGTTAAGCCAGGAGAGTATGATGACAGCCAGTGTACGTGAAGTGGGGTGGGGGTGAGCTGAGGCAGGAGGCACTTGGTGGCCTGTGGGTCCAGACAGTCATGCACTTTCTTTTTTTTTTTTGAGTTGGAGTCTCACTCTGTCACCCAGACTGGAGTGCAATGGCCGCTCCTGGCCTCCTCAGCCTCGACCTGCTGGGCTCCGGCGATCCTTCTGCCTCAGCCTTCCAAGTAGCTAGAACTACAGGCGCGCGGTAGCACGCCTGACTAAGTCATGCACTTTCTACCTCTGCAGACAGACCTCCTGGCCTGGCACAGATTCTGTCTGGTGCGGTCGCATCTGATGTTGCTTGTGGGGGGTGCTTTCCCCTGAGTGAGCTCAGGGACCCAGGTTTTCTCGTGACACCGCTGTTGAAACTCAGGCTTCCGCATTTGCCTGGGCAGGGAGGGTGCAATGGGGGAGTCGCTGACTCCAGGACCTGGCCGGAAGGGACCAGTCACCATAATGCACATTCGGGTTGTCAGATTCAGCTGTGGGACTCCAGCTCAGAGAAGCAAAGCTGGAAGTGAGGAGTTCACTGTAGGAGTGGATGTGGCATGTGTAACGTGAAACTGATTGCATGATGTGTCAGGGAGGGCTTCTCAGAGGACGTATGTTAGCTGAGCTCCTGCATCTGGGCAGCAACTTGGTCAGGAAGAGCGCTTGAAGCACAAAGGCCTGTTCTCCTCTTGTGATCATTGAATACCAAAGGCCGTGCCATGATTCTATGAAGCCCAGCATGTTATACTAAACTGCCTTGGGTCATCAGTGGTCTCTGCCCCAAGGTGGCAAAAGTTTATCATTTATTTGTTTCATTTTGGGGGGAGTTGGAGTCTCACTCCATCACCCAGGCTGGAGTGCAGTGGCATGCTCACAGCCACCCCAGTGTCAACCTGCTGGGCTCCGGCAACCCTTCCACCTCAGCTTTCCAAGTAGCCAGAACTACAGGCCCATGACCATGCCCAGCTAATTTTTTATTTATTGTAGAGATGAGGTCTCTCCAAGTTGCCTGGGCTGGTCTTGAACCCCTGGGCTCAGGCAATCGTCTCGCCTGGGCCTCCCAAAGTGCTGGGATGATAGGTGTGAGCCACTGCACCTGGCCTAAGTCTATTATTTCTAAACTCAGGATGTTGCTACCAGAAGTCAGGACATAACCCTGGGGAAGCTTCTTCGGCTCTGCCCATGGGTTTATCCTGCTCAGGACTAGGCAGGAGGCCAACATCCTGAAAACACAGGGTGAGCAGGTGACAGAGCAGAGGGACAGACCTGCGTCCAGTGTCCTCTCCTTTGAGGACTAGGGACTGACTCTGCAAAGACTGTCTCATTGTGGCTGGAGACCTCGCACTGTGCCAGCTTTGGGAGATGAATGTGCCCTCTTGTGCTGCTGTTTTTGGGAGAGCAAAACCACATAGGTGGGCGCCCCCAGCAGGGTTTAGAACCAGGACACAGCACCACGCACACCTCCTCATCCTTTTCTTTCTGCATCTGTCACATGAACTGAGAATAGGCGGCTATGGCCAGTCTACACGGGACTGCCAGCCTCTCACATGCATCATCGGACACGAGGCACTCAACAGGGTGCTTCATGTATGTAAAATCTGTTATTGAATAAAAACCATTGAAGAATAATCTATTAGCAAAGAAAAAAGTACTTCTGTTGTTTAGAATAATTGTTTGTACCTTACAAAAATGTAGAATTACATTTCTGATAACTTCAGGATATAACATTTCAGACAGAAGCTGTTCATTTTTACATTATTTGTAAAAAAATCAACTTGTGAGGCAAATTTATTACACAGCCAGGATCACAAAGATGGATAATCCTAGAAGACGTCTTCTGTTGTGATGGAATGGTTTCCTTTGTTTCTTTCTTGTGTTTTTGTAGTTGTTAGACTGATCTCCAGTCTGTCCCCTGAATTCTGACACACAATAAATGCCATCTTTTCGTTCGTGATTAAATATCTGTCCTAAGTGTAATGGTTTTAAATATTCGCGGACAATGTTCATTGACAAGTGGCAGCTACCTCTTTTTCTCTTGCCTTCGAGGAAATTTAAGAACAAATATTTATCCTGCCTTACTTCTCTCAGAAGCGTCTGTGTTGACCAACAAGTAGAAGAATCCCGATTTTGTTCCAGCATATATCATCATTCTTGACAAGTGCAGAAACGCAAGACGGGGGAGCGCAGCCCAAAACGTGTCGCTGTTTGGCCGACTTTGACTGGGTACAACGTGGGCTGTGAAGAGCGATTGATAAACTCACTTCGCTCGTTGCCATAAAGGCCACTGCAGCGTGAAGCCAAAAAGTGAGAGGGGTAGGCTTACTTTTCACAGATTTGACCAAGAACAATGACACCATTTGCAACCACTGTGCAGAGCCAAAAAGAAAAAAGGAAAAAACAAAACAATACAAAACAAAAAACCACCACGGCTGCCCATGTGCCAACATGTGCTCCTGAGAGAACAGCTAGAAAATGAGGAATGACTATTGAGAATGAGCTGCTTCCCACGCGATGCAAGGCGGACACATGTCGTCTGAAGGAAATTAACACATCACAACACATGAGTTGTGTTTGTGAGTTAATGGGAGTTCTGTGGAACTCTGGCCATCAGGTGCGTTCTTCTTAAAAGGAAAGTTTTAGGCAACCCCCTCGGGTCCCCTCCCACTGTGGGAGCTTTTCTGTCCTCTCAATTAATCTTACTTTAAAAAATAAAAGGCCAACTTAGATGTGCAAAGTAAGTTTTACCCAATTTTGGCACCAGTAAACTGAAGCTTCTAGCGGAGTGCGTGGCAGGGAATCCAATATTGTCTAAAAATAAAGGGACACAAACCTACTAATACCAACTAGAGAAAAATTAAAATTGGAGATTAGTAGACACTTTTCCATTTCCTACCTGCTTTCAGTCATAGTAGCTGACATTCAAATGGTTGTTCTGTGTCAGTCTCTGTTCTAAGCCCTTTATCTGGGTTAGCTCATTAACCCTTTATAAGAACCCCTTTCACAGGGAAGGAAATTGGGTCAGCAAGAGATTGGATAACCTGACCACGGTCACATGACTAGTGAGCTGTGAAACTGGGCTCAAGCCCACATAGTCAGACTCTGGGTTTCATAGAGTCACCTGATGCATCACCCTGCCTTCAGCAAACACACTCTTCACGGAGCACTTTTAGTCAGTATCCCTGCCTAAGTAGGCCTGCACTGATGAGCAGAAAATGTTTTGAGGGAAGGAAAAAAGCATGCTCATGTTAGAGCCTAGTTGCCTAGACATAGCATGAAAGGATGCTTTTAGGACAGACCGGCAAGCCAGTCATGCTGGATAACATAGGATTTGAGCCCAAAACATTAGAAAGAGGAGATTTAGCCATGGAGAGTTGAAGGTGGCAGCTATTGGGCCAGCCCAAATGGTTTCTCCAAGAGAAAGTAATTGCAGTTTTTAAAAAGTCTGAAACATGTCTTCCTTTGGTCTTAATGTCTATCTTGCTACCTTGGCGCACAGTGCTGTCTGTTAAACGTGACACAGGTCACTGGGGCAGTCCTTGGCAAAGGACGTCTTCGGCTACAGTAGCTCAGCATTTAAACACAAAGGGTCCTGTCCTCATGGTAGAGTGGAGAGACTGAAATTTGGGATGCAGACCCCTAGGTGCCACATTGTCAGTGTTCACACATGACCTGACTCTCATCCACAAAACAGGAATACTAGAAATGACCACTTTATTGGGTTGTTTAAGAGTTCAGTGAGATTAGACATGGAAACACGGTGTGAAGGTGCTTTTAGCTGAAGAGATGATTGTTGGCATTTTTCATCCTAAGTGCCTCCGCAGATCCGGGTGGGCGTCAGAGTTCTTCAGAGCAGTGGGGGTACTTACCATCTCTGTGACACCACCTTATTTTAGCAGCTCTGAATAACACAGCCTACGGCCACTCTCCATTCACAGAAATGGAGTCTGGGTGTACTCCAAGCAAGACACAATCCCCGAAGTCATGAGCGCCATCTAAAAGATGAGCTACCACCTCACGATGGCAACCAGCCCTCGGAAGTGCAGAAGTCAGAGAAGGAAGCCAGGAGGGTGTCGTGAAGGGGTGCCAGCAGGAGAGGGAGGCCCACAGGTCAATGTAGCAGTTGGCTCTGGATCTAGAAGAATACCAGCGGAGTCATCTCTTTTTAATGAGTTAAGGCAAAGAACCTACGATGTGGGTACGTTGCCTCACCCACCTGGGCCCCTAAACCTTTTCTAGTTATACCCTCTGCTTTTCAAGATCTTTCTACGACTCTTGCCTAATGCATTTATCTTATGTTTTCTGAAATCTGCTTTTTCTTATACTGCGTTTCCTCTGCTTGCCTTTGGTGCTTACATGGGTATCTTGAAATAAGATCTCAGGATGGGCTTCTACCAGTATACAGTATGTAGGTTCTGTCTCCAGTGGACGTCCAGGCGCTTATCCCCTCAGCGAAGGCCCCTCCTGGGCAGCTCACTTTTACTTGATGGTTGAGAGGAGGCCAGCATATTATGTGAGAGAAGGAAAAAGGGGGAAGGCAAAAGGGATAAGCTTACACATCCAAGCTTTCTCTAGAGAAGCCACTGCTTCCACTCTCTTTGACTGAGTTGCCATGGCCCCAGAGGCGGAAGAATTAAAGCCTAAAAATTGCACCAAAATTGGTCTACATAGGATTCAGGGATTTTCTTCAATGAGGCCTTGAACAAAAATATGAAGATTAAATAGCTGACTAGCCCCAGTCCAATACTGCTGCATAGAATACACTGTTAGGCCAGCATAAGTGGAGAGTGGTAACAGGAGATTGATCAACTTTGGTAGAGAATTTCAGCTTTGATGCCAGAAATTCAAAATTATCCTGGCAGAGGAGAAGGATACGCTTAATGTTTTCTGGAAGAAACATGCAAATTACCTCATTCTTGAACATCCCCTGGAGGCTATTATTATTTCTTTATCCCATTTCCAAATATTACTCACAAAGTGGAAAGGGATGACCAATTTCTGAAAACGCTCTTGACACCCTTTGGTGTTTATAACGCATGTTGTAGCCTTAGCTGCGGGCCAGGTACGGTTACACCAGTCTATATTTCCTGGCTTTGCTCTCTCTTTTTTTAGCATGGGTTTTTTTTTCTTAAACGCAGTCTTTTTAAAAAACATGGGTATCATCTTAATTCAATTTTTTAAACCAACTGTAGCGTTTCTTAAAAACCCAGAAGAATCTTCATTTTTGGCCCACTTATGAGTCATTTTTCTTCCGTCCATCATCTTTGTGCTAGCATCTCCCTGGCAGCCGTCGGGGGTTGTTTCTGCCTGTCCAGATGAAGGCTTTCCTGCCCCAGGACTTATTTCAGGAGATTCAGCATCCTGGCCACTGAGGCAGTGGGAGTTACTGGGGCCTTGGGAAGTTACAGCTCTTGGTCTCAGTTTCCACTCTGGAAAACCATGGAATCAGGGGTTGGAGAAGGTAAGAGCAGGGAACCTGGGTCCGCCCGAGCCTCTTTAGGTCCGGTGGCTCAGGGCTTCCTCTACTGGACCCTTGATCCTGATGGCCGAGAGTTTCTGCTGGATTCTGTTAAGACTCTCTGACACCAATACCCAACAGCTCCCGAGGGAAGTGTGTCACCTTTTGGGCTAGCTTTGTCTTTTGCCAGCTTGAAATCTGTGCTACTGAATCTGCTTATTTTTATTTTATGTTCTCTCAGTAAAAGTCATGGCCTTCGTACCATTCAGACCCTTGAAATTACTCTTAGAAATAATTAGTCAAAGAGTTAAGTCATGTCTTGGTGCTGGAATGTGTATGCCACAGAATTATTTTTATTTCAGGATGACTTGTATATAACCTTGGATTTTAAGTTCAGTAGAGCAGGCAATGTATTTGTTTAGAGGGTAGGGCCATTAAAGTCGACTGTTTTTTTTTTTCTTGTTTGAATTGGAAAAAATGGTCATATATTCTTTACGTCACAGTAGCACCCTAGTGGCTATCACGTTGCATTAGTTACATGAGGTTTGGGGGAACATTATACGGTATATACTGCCTCCAGTAAATACACCAGTCATGCGTATGGTTACAGAGGCCGAGCCAGGAAATTCAGGGTGACATTCCCTGCAGGTTAGTAATTCTACCCATTATTTATATTGGTTTGATTTGAAACTAGATGAAGCTAAGTATTTTTGAAGACTTTTCTGACAGAATTCTAGAGAAACCAAAGAATGAATATTTAAAATAGGCTACATATCTTTTTTTTTTTGAGAGAGAGCACCTAAATGTTGTCATAATGTCAAATCATTGAGAAAGTCTGGGTAAGAGTCACTCTAACTTGACCCACTCATAAATAAAACCCCATCTTGAGTGTAGGCTTAACAAAATGATCCCACTTCTTTAAAAACTGGATTAAAAAGCTAGTCATGAGGCTGGGACGAGTCGCGGAGGCAGCTGTGGAAACTGGAAGTGTGCAGTGCCTCATGGCTGGAAGTCTTCGGAAAGTGGGAGTTTAGGATGCTGAAGCCACAAGATAGACGCCAGCAGAGTGTGAGGTGGTTGTCATGACAGTGAGGGTGTTCGGTGCAAACACTGTGTGTGTGTTGCACAGAACTTGGCCAGCAGTGTCGGTGCTGTCATCATGAATAAAGACCAGATCAATTTGTACTTCTAAAACAGCACCTCACGTCTAAAGACATCAAAGCGTTCCGAGCCTTTGACTTATTTACCTGGGGAGGAAACCATGATAGCGAGAAGCTGGCCACTGAGACTGAGCCTACTGGACATGCTCTGTTTTGCTCAGTCACCTGTACTAACCTGTGTTCCCCACGATGAGGGGGTCCCTGTACCTTGTGTCTAGGAAAGGCAGTGCAGCACAGAGAGACACCAAAGTCTCCAAGATGCTTTGGTTTCTTATAAGCGGTTCAGGAACAGTCTATGCCTAGGGAGAATCACGCCAGCCCCTAAGTAAGAAGGGGATACTGCCCAGTATGCAGGCTTGGCTTGTGAGTTTTGCGGGGTCTCGCACTGGCTCTGTCTCATGAACGCTTGATGGATAGCAACTGTCTTCTCTCTTCCCCATTAAGCAGAGTGCTTCTCTGTTCATTGCAAAAGTCACCGCAAGCCACGTGAAGAGGTCGCTGCTGTGACTCTGAGTGCGTGATCGAGACCCAACGGAGTAGATGGGTCATGAGAGACGTCAGACAGCGCTGTGCATCCTTTTCAGATCTGATCCTCTGGTACATTAAGGAGACCTCAGCCTGGCTCCAAGACCGTGTGTCCCGAGGAGAGGGTGCCTGCGTGCAGCCTGCCTGTGGTTGGGGCAGAGGGGTGCCAACATCCCTTCAGATCCACCGCTCTGCCCTTCTGTTCCCACTGTCGACCTCTTCTTCCCTGTGCACTTCGACCTTCCTCGTCGCCTCAAACGTTCTAAGTCTTCTGGGGTGTTTTCCAGATGGTTTCCTCATGATAATCGATACAAATCTCTTCCTTGTTCATACCCTATGTTAGGGGTTATTTGAAAGTAATATCACATCCGTCAAGAACAGAAATTGTGGGAAACAAAGTCAGTTATTTAACATGAAAACCCAGGAAACTATCATTCAATGTGCTTTCCTATTACAAGATGAAATGCACAAAAACCATTTTCCTTCCTGAGAAAATGGGTTGTCAAGGTTGTAAAATCACTAGAATGTAAAATTCTTGAAGACGGCAAGAACTGTTGTTGCAAAGAGTGCTTGTGACAAAATAGGTGCTCACTGGCATCTGTGGAGTGAAGAATGAATGAATGAGTCTGCTGAATCAGGTGGGAGAGACCCTCAGAACAGTTCTTGCTTTGGAATCTCCGAGAACAGGGCCAGAGCAAAGGCTGAGAGTCAGTTCCTAGGTGAGGGACCACATTGATTGGTATCCACGTATGGGCTTGCGCTCGGGGAAGACATTTGGGTGTGTGGATCGACCCCCTGCACTGTGGCCCTCACCTTTATTTTTCTTCCCAGGGTCACCTTCTGGTTGACTATAGATGTTAACGCCAAGATTGTCACTTCCCCCCAGACAGTGTGCCAAGTGTCATCACAGAGTTGTGCCCTTGTGGCTATGGGTACTCAGAGGAGAGAATTTCAACTGATTAAAAGATGGCATCATATGACTGCTAGGAGGAATAACTGATACAAGTGTTTTTTTTTTAGACTAGAAAATGCAGTTTATTTAAAAAGTAAACTAGGAAGAGAGAGAAAAAGAGGAGAGTCATCTCTCCAAGATGGGGGAGGGGGCCAAAGCAGGAAGCATGGCGACAGCCATAGCTCAAAGCACACACGGCCAGACCAGAGTCTAGTAAGGCAATAGCCAGTACAAGTGGTTTTGACAAGAAATTATTAAATATTATGGGAATTAGTGCCATGATTCTTTGTGATTCAATGTGACTCACTGATTCTGTGTGACTCACTGATGCCACTGGATTCAATTCAGTTTAACCCAGTAAGAATTAAATGACCACCTGCCTCAAGTCTAGCATGATCCATGTAGTTGGGGTTCGAAGAAGACTATGATTAGGAGAGCATTTTGGGGGTTCTCTTCTGTTAAGACTCCTTTGCTAAGTGTGTTAATGTTGACTTTATATGCTGGCGTTAAAATGTGTTAAATCATTATAAAAATATCATTTCTTATCTTTTGGGGAATAAAAAGTGTTCCGGAAATACATAAGGTCAGAAGTGTATATGGATGTATCTTATAAGCAGTAACATTTTCTGAATAAATATACAATACATAAATATATGCCCTCTTTCCATGGAAACATGCAACTTTAAGGTTCTGGCAATTAATATATTTTCTACTGGTGTATGTTCCAAACATACAATTTTTAGAAAAAGAAGCTTAATTGCTCAAGAAAAAAACAAAAATAAACAGCAGTGGACTTGCTGAGAATTCTTTTGGTTACGCACTGGAGAGATGTTTCCTGCCCCTCCCGGTGGCCAGTGGTCAGTATTTGTTAAGTTCATTATCTTAGATGTGAATCACGTCAGTCCCTGTCTAGATGCAGACAGATTCAGAAAGGCATATTTAAAAGAAAATAGTGGGCACTTTCATAGACTTGCAGTGTCCAACCAAATCAAATTCTGTTGGCACTGAATTAACATATTGTGTTCATGTTTGCGTTTATGTATGCTTGGCAGAATTCAGCTTCCTGTTTTGTGGGGGGCAGGGAGGGGAGCACTAAGAACCTCCAGTTTTTTTGTTTTTGTTTTTTTTAAAGAGCTAAAAACCTTGAGTTTTAAAAAGACTCACAAGGCTTTGACTGTCAAATAGTTCTTACAGAAAAAAAATATTTGATGAGTTAAGTATAAAAGAATAGGAAACATATGAGTTAAATTTCACTGAACATGCACATGGGCTTAAAAATTAAGGGAGAAAGTACTTGGCAAAACATGGCTTTGGTTTTGCCAAATCCAAAGTTTGAGCAGAGATTAAGACGTTGAACAAACCCAAACCAAACCTGGCTGCAGTTGTCTGCTGGTCTGCTGTCTGCAAAAGCCTTTTGGTGAGGCCTGGCCTTTCTACACGACTGATGGCACTGAATTTGCCCTGTGGTGTCCTCTAGTGTCCCATAGGCCAGCTAGCTCAGCTGCAAAAACTTCCAGGCTATGATAGGTTTGCTGTGATGGAATTTCCCAGCATAGACTTTTACTAATGAAGACATTAGTCTAAGATGCGATTGTATTATTAATTCAATAGGTGTTACATGTAAATACATACACTAAATATTCAGAAAGTTCTAAATTGTTTTTATAATTGTGTATTTTAATATGAAATTTTAATATTGGAATGCTACCATGTTTAAATTTTTTACTATATTTTGGTAGGCATATATTAACATTAACAAGTATTTGGGTATAAATCTCCACTTTCTAACCTACCAAAATGCCCTTTCTGCTCTCTCTTAGGCCAACATTTCGATCTATCATTATAATTCTCTAAATGCATATCTCCTCTTTCCTCTCAAACTTAAAAATCATGTTGTAAAGAGTCTTTGTCTGAACTTATATTCTTATCTTTCAAAGATATCTAGGCTAGTATTTCTAAATAAATAACTTTCAGTGAAAGTTGTTGCATGCATGGATAAATGTTTTACAAAATGTTTTAATAGGTAGCCTTTGAGAACAAACTGTTATACCATCTTATTCAGAACTATCGCTCCTAAATTTCTTGTATATTTATAATAGTATAATTTTACATTTAACGTGATTAAAGTTACCGTCTACCCACCTCTGATCAAACAGGTTTATATATATGTCCAACACTATAGCCCCTCCCAAAATAAATGTGTCTTTATGTGTATGCAGTAAGTTACACGCATAGTTCAGATTGTCTTTTTTCCCTTCTGTTTCTCCAAAACCTATGTGTAGCAAGTTCATACTCTGAGGAATCAACCCTGCCCTGGAGCACACACACGTGCCCACAGTGGACAGGGCTTTGAGGCACGCACAAGAGCGCGCTGGGCCTACACTGTAGTTCCACACATATTCAAAAGCTCCAAGTCTTTCTGCAGACTGTCCACATTTCACGCTGGAGATGCCTGGCCAAGACTCCGTGCCCGTGTCCCTCGGGGTGACATGTGATGTGGCTCCTCTCCCACTGGGTTGCACAGGACATGAGCTGGGCCCTGGCAGCTCCTGGAACAGGAACGAGAGGCGCTCTTGCAAAGGGGTGTAGAGAGAGAGAGAGAAACCCTCCCTCTGGCACTGAAGTCACTGGAAGTTTGGCACGTCTGGTGGAGAGTAGACTTTGGCTCACAGAAGAGAGATAGCAACACACAGATTTGTTCCACTTGATAAACTCCCTGCCTTGCCAACTTTCTTTCTCGAGGAGCTTCTCACAGCTAAATGATAAAACCTCGAACATCCAGGCTGTGTAATGGAAACACTGACAGATCCCACTAACGCGACGTTGTCCCAACCAAGCATTGCTCTCGTGTTTTACAACCAACCGTGCAAGAAGTTCATAGAGAGGCAATTGTTCCATTCGCCTCATGCTGCCCACTTCCTTTGCTCAAAACTACCAAATGCCCTCAGAGTAGACACCTAGAACTTCCTGGACAGTCTTCTTTTCTGAACAGAAACGTTCAGACTGCTAACTGCCCATGAGACCTGAAAGCAGATGTGGCCTCATCCCGTATTCTCATCTTACATTGGATGTTGAAAACTCAGACCAGGCCACGGGTGCCCCTGTTTTTATTAGCCATGTATTCTTGGTACACTGCTCAGCTCTGTAGCACATTGTCACCGAGACGGGTATTCTTTGTGACTTTGGAGCAGATGAAGGGAGTGAGGCCCAGACTTCACCTGCATGCAGCCTATTTGCGTAGTTAATCATTACCTGCACCCCACATCTCTGGAATAAAGTAAAATTTAATTTTAAAAAGTTTTCTCTATGAGCAAGAATCCACTGTCGACCAGTAAGTGAAAGAAAATTTAAAGGCAAAAGGTTGTCCTCCTCTGGAGGGTGGCATAAGCTTTGCACAGATACAGAAATACGAATTTCCATTTATACCTTTTTTTGAGTTCATGTTGCTTTCTTATTAATCCTTAAATTTCGTTTAGTTGGCCATAGTTCATGCATGCTCAGGCTGAATTTCATCAAAAATCATGGTTAAAGACCACAGGAATAATTAGGAAATAATTACTCACAGAAATAATAAACTGCAGCGTTACTTATTCCTCCCTGATAGCTGGGAGTTGACACTTGGATTTCGGAAAAAAAAAAAATCAAGGAAGTTTAAATATATTTTACATGCTAGAAAAATCTGATGGGGATAATTTACTCTAATATTCATGAACAAGAAATGATTACTCCAGAGGCCGGAGACAGGCTGGTGGGTCCAACATATGCCTTTTGTTTTTCCAATTTGCATGAAGGTCTTCGCTTGGTATGCGTGTTCCTTAGCAGAAAGGAGAAGTTACAGTTAACAAATTAATGAAAACCAAGTGATGCCTTTGAAGAATTCTTAAGTGAACCTTAACCGATGCCTTGGGCTACATGTTCAATGTGAACAAAAAAATTAAGGTGAACTGGCCACTGCTCCTAAGAGTCAATTGACAGAACGCACGGGTCATTAACTTTGTGTCCTTTGTTTTGCCAGTGTGTTTTCGTGAGGCCTGTAAAGAAAGTAAAACCACTGATGCTGAAAATTGTCTGCCCTGCAGCCCATTTCCCTCCCAGCGTGCTCCGACCCAAGGGAGTGGGCTCCGGCCCCGCCCTGGGTCCCTTCCCCACCCTGACTCCCGTGAGTTGGAGGCTGGACCGTTGGGCGGTGGAGTGGTTAATTCTTTGCAAGTCTGTGCTTAATTGTATGCAGAATGGAAGTACCAATAAAAATGAGATGTCTGTTCACAGTGCTTTCTTCTGTTTTAAAAATAAATTCTGAAACAGGCTCTGCAATTCTAGTTCCTTTCAATTACAGGAGGGGAGAGTGTGAGACTTGAATTGGTGGGTTCACCTTAATTCCCGGTTGTTCCGTTAGCAGCAGCCCCCAAGGGCCACCTTCTGGATTCCTGTGCCTGAATGAGTGATGTGACCATAAATGCCCATAATGCCAGGGTGGCGTGTTGTGGGGGTGGCAGCGGGGGCTCTGCTTGGCTTTAAACTATGTTCTGAGCCGCTGTGCCCAGAGTGTTCCTGCTCACCAACAACTCCATGCTTCTGTGTCAATGCAATCCAGACTCTATCACATCTTAGTACTGCAAGATGATTTTATTTAAAAACAGATTTTTAAGGATCAAAGTTTTAAAAAGCTGGTTGCCGGATCAGGCTAGATTTTCAAATCTCAGCAACACTTACCTTCCTCAAATGGAAAGATGCAGCTCGACTGAATTAGAGGAGCCATGCCTGGCCTCGGGCAGGGAAGTCTCAGGCACGTGGCGTTTGTAGGTTTTGTTGACTGGCTGGTTTGCAGCAGTCCAGGCATCGAGAGTGGTGTGTGGTCTGTCCTCCTGTGAATGTGTCTGTGTGCGGTGCCGATCAGTGGTTGGAGGTGGCGGCCCTCGATGTGGAGTCAGGGAAGGTTTGCATGCAGTCAGAAGCGGTCTGTGTGGTGTGTCAGCCATTTTTATAGGTTGGTGTTATCCACTCATGTGATTTGGCAGTCATGGAGGCATTCGCTCGTTCCTTCGTTCTCGCATTCGCTTATTCAGCAACTGTACCAAGCATGTGGTAGGTGCTATGTAGACAAGGTAGATTAGGTGGTCCCTGGTCTGAGAAACCTCAACTCTGTGGGCTCTCAGACATGTGCATACATATGACACACTTCACTGTAGACTATGCTGGAAGCTAGGGTTTCTTTAGAAGGGCTGGCACTCAGCCTGCAGATGGGCCTACAGCTACAGTCCCCAATCTCTTTGGCATCGGGGCTGGTTTCATGGAGGACAATTTTTCCATGGACAGATTGGAGGGAGGACTGGCAGGCAGTCGATTCTCATAAGGAGCAGGCAACCTAGATCCCTCGCATACGCAGTTCACAATAGGGTTTGCACTCCCATAAGAATCAAATGCCGCTGCTGATCTGACAGAAGATGGAGCTCAGGCAGTCGTGTGAGCAATGGGGAGTGGCTGTGAATACAGATGAAGCTTTGCTGGCTCACCCACCTGCCCACTGCTCACCTCCTGCTGTGCGGCCTGCTTCCTAACAGGCCCAGACCGCGGTACCAATCTGCGGCCTGGGGACTGGGGACTCCTGACCCCTGGACTAGAGAGATGAACGGATTGTATTCGTGTGCTGGGGAGGCCACAACCACGTGCCACGCTGGGTGGCTCACACAACAGAAATGCATTTCCTCACAGTGCTGGGGACCAAAAGGCCTAGGTCAAGGTGTTGGCAGGACTAGGTCAAGGTGTTGGCAGGACTAGTCTCTTCTAAGGCCTCTCTTCTTGGCTTGTGGATGACGGCCTTCTTACTGGGTCCTCCTCATACTTCTTCTTCTCTGAGCAGGCATGCCACTGGGGTCTCTGTATCTCCAAAATTTTACTTCTCAGAAGTCCACTAGTCAGAGTAGATTATGGCTCACCTTAATAGCTGCATTTTACCAAATCACTTCTTATGGTCCTGTCTCCACATACGTTCATGTTCTGGGGTGTTGGGGCATAGGATTTTAATCTCTGAATTTTGGAAGAACATAATTCAGCTCGTAACAGTACTCAAAGGAGAGATGAATGGAGAAGTGTCAAACTTACAGGAGACAGAAGGGTATTCCCAGAACAGTGAATAGAAATGCATCCTTGAATGGGTTCTACCATGTGGCCAAACTTAGACTGCACATATATGTGATGTGAATTGAGAGAAGGATTGAGCAGTCTTCTATTTTATTTGATAATAAAGCATCAACTACATGCAAATCACTGAGCGAGGCTTTGCTTTGGGTTAGGGTGCAACGAAATAGCCAGAGCAGCTCCCTTGGGGCCACCAACCTGTGGAATTTCCACACCTTCATTGCAGGTTTTTGGTTCTGACTACTGATGATAACTCCTCTTAGAGAGTAAGACTAATTGGTTTGGAGTGATTTTCCCAGATAATTCTAGTGCAAAGTCCAATGATAGTCTATGGTTTAAAATGTGTTAAAAATTCCGGATGCATAAATAACGAAAAATAACACTAGCTAACATGTGTGTTGCTTTTACCCTATGCCAAGTACTACCCTAAGCTCTTAAACACATGACCTTATGTCCTCTTCACACTGATTCTGTGACACAGGTACTGTTGGGATAATTCTCATTTCAGGGATAAGGGAATTGAGTAGCTTAGCGCCAGTGCTGTTCTTTGCAACTTAGCAGAGCAGGCTGTGACAGCTCTGGTCTGGGAGGTACCCAAGGATGCATCAGGCATCGTCTGTGGGTGGGAGGAGGGAAGAGCAGACAGGGCCTTCCCGCCAGAGACTGCCGGCCACTTCCCTTGCCCGATTTTGAGTCTAGGAGGCTTACATGTGTGTTTTATAAAGGGATAAAATAACTTGTTCGGTTGCCCTCAGGATCGATCAAAGCGAAAGCTGTTTTGTTCATCTGATAATGCTTTTAGATAAAGAACAGTTCTAATTGTTTTCCCTCTGTGTTTTGAAATACCTCTGGAAAATATCCTATTTTATTTGCCTGGTGTCTTATTATCTACAAATCAGTAGCAGGGTCTGTATCTAAGAACGTTCCATTAACTCGAAAGAGAAATGCTCACTTTTATTTGGAAAAAAAGAGCCTTGGCTGGCAAGCTGGGAACTTCCAGATGGAGCAGGCCACGCCACGTGGATCCCACGTGTCCCTCCTCTCATCGATGTCTCAAGTCGAATGTGCCCCATCTGTCCGCCCTCAATCATGAAGGCCGACTTTTTTATTGGGAAGGTATCAAATTCCATATAGGGCAAATGAATCCAAGCATATGATGAAATGCGCAAGACTCTATGCTCTGTGCTGTGTGGATCTGGGGGATTACGTGGGGAGCGTGGAAGACTGATGCAATTTCTAGAGTGAGCGTGTTTCTACTTGGGGAGGGCATTAGGAAAATTCTTCCCCTTAAACCTCAGTTGTGTTTCTCCTCCATAAACCTCAATTTTGTTCTCCCCCTCAACTTTGCTGTCTTCCATTTTTGATTGTTAACAAAAAGCATCTGAGTGATGGGTTATAGAAATTGTTTGCATCTGATTGATTTTTACAAAATTATTAGTCCTATGAAAATGATCATTTAAGACTAATTAATTTCCTAGCCCTCACAGTCAAATATTTTGCCAGCACACTAGTAAACAATTGAGAAGCACTAAGCCACCTTTTTCATATGCTGACAGTGTCTAAATCCAGCTTGTCAAACACAATACGTAGATCATGTTTTAAAATTTCTTTATTCATAGTTTTGACCTTTTTAAAGCTAACATCTTTGGTCTGAATTTTTCTTCTGTTTTGTGGCAAGGATGGTGGCTTTTCCACACAAGTGTAGCCGTCCTGTTACTTTTCACACATTTCATTATTGGCACTACTATTGTGGATATGACCCCACTTCACAATATTAACAAAAACATTATTTAAGTTTTTCCTGCTTTCCATTATTGGGGCAGGACTAAATCTCTATCCTGCCTCTTGTGAAATGTGTACTCCAAACACTTCCGAAGGAAAACCAGTAAAGGAGTCATACAATTCTTTTTTTGTTAAAGCAGGATTAAAATTTAAGCAGCTGTTTGGCCTGGTGAACTGCGTTGTGTGTGTGTGTGTGTGTGTGTTTGCATTTGCTTTTTTGTTGGGGGACAGAGTTGTACACATCAACAGTTTGTGGCGATAAGCTTTGCGGTGCTAACTCCTCACATAGCTGAAGACGCTTGGTTTTAATTTCTAAAGCGACAGTCTCCTGTCTGTGACCAGATTTCACTCTTTGGTATCTGAAATCTGGAGCTAGAAGTTACCCCTTCTTTGCTTACAGATAATTGAAGCCGACCAAACTTGTTAAAGTCAAAACCAACAACACTGGGCCCTCTCACACGCCTCCGGGTCCGGTCACGGGCTCTGGTGGGTTCTGCACATGGCACAATTTATGCAGAGGCATGTCAGAAACTGCATGCTGTAATTT
Organism: Tarsius wallacei; assembly: GCA_963574415.1. Taxonomy (NCBI): domain Eukaryota; kingdom Metazoa; phylum Chordata; class Mammalia; order Primates; family Tarsiidae; genus Tarsius; species Tarsius wallacei. The sequence continues at coordinate 53,825 of CAUYQG010215903.1, read as the reverse complement.
CCCCCTTCCTAATGGAGAATTAAGAATCTGGAAGGGCCCGGGCTGTTCCCATGGACCGAATCCCCACGGCTTGGGTGCAGAGGTCTCTCGAAAATTTAGTGAGTGAGAAGGAGAACAAAGATTCTTAGTTGGAGGGGGGAAAAAATGCGATCGCCTGTGGCTGGGAAGCTGAGGGGGACAGGTAGGCACAGTGGGGAGCAGGGTAATGAAGCCATGGCAAATGTGATGTGCAGATGTGAAGCCAACTGCAGCTCCCTCCCAAAGTCGTGCCTGCCACAGCCGCGCCCCGGGCTATGTCTACACCAGGACGTTGGGGCAGTAAACAGGCAACATTAGGTTCAAATTAATCTATTACTCTGGAGCTGTGAAATGCTGGTTGCTTGTTGCAGAATTACATCGCCTGTGGGTGAAATATTTTAGGTAGATTTTAATGCAAGCTCATGGCCTTCCGAGGAGATTAAGAGGAGAAAGGGAAATTAGAACAGGGAAGAGAGTTGCGAGGGGCACATTTCTGGTTAAAGTATATGAAAAAGTATTACATATTTCACAGGCGGGTCTGGCCTTCTGTTGGCCACCTGCTGGGCCCGAAATATCCCACATCATAATGAAGGCAGGTTTGCAGAAGCCTTGTAAATACTTGAGCCCTGCAATTGAGGGAGGCAGACAAAGGGGCTCTGGGCTCCTGGAGCCTTGGAGGGGCGGGCCGTCCCCAGCCACTCCGAGGGAACGGTGGCTTCTTCGCCTGCACTTGTTAAGTGCAACGTGGAAAACATTGCATTGAGAGTTTTGCCCTCGTGATGGAAGCAGACTCCTGAGTGACAAGTCGCCTCGCGATGTCTTCCTGAGTGTGTCTCAGACTCATCCTGTCCATCCCTCTGCCGGGGGGCTCTTCCTGACACAGGCAGGGCCACCGTCGCAAACCCGCGTGGGGCTCAAACCCACCATTTTTCCAAAGTGGAAAAACGAACCCTTGAATTAACCTGGATTTTTGTGTGTGTGTCAATTAAATACAGCTTATTCAATCAGATGGTGGGGGAGGAGGGGCCTATTTGGAAGTATCTATAAAGAATCTTTTTTTTACAATATTGTAGTTTTTCTTATAAAAACACTTAATTGAAATGCCTAAGAGCTGCCCAGCACAAAAGTCAATAAAAACCCTAGAATAGAGTTTATAGGGGTTGTCTATGTACATAATTAAATCCTTCAGGCACTTTAAAACTCTGCAAAATAAATGGTTATGCTAGAATGGCCTGCCGAGGGAAGAAATGCTTGTATCAGCTGTAAGCAGCTGCCCTGTGTCCCAGGTTTCGGGCCGGAATGAGAAAGCTCTCAGGATCCTGGGCCACTGCAAGCCACATACATCTTTGTAACCGACATGGGGAAGTGCTTTATGGTGGCTGTCAAGGCCCACACAAAACATGGCTGGTGCCTCCGAGAGTCAAGTGCCATTATTTAAGAAGAAGATGCTTGCTAGGAATCCAAATAGCTGAACGGCATCCGGGCTCTTCCCCGGGCTTGGCTGCCGAGGAAGCAGATTTACTGTTAGGTCCGGTGGAGGGAACAAGCATGGAGGTTCGCCTTCTAGATTGGACGCAATAACAAAGGTTAATTGCTTGTGATGATCTATGCTGGAAGAGCAGTGCAGGGGGGTGCCGTGCGCGGATTTAATTTCACCCCTCCTAAGGGAGCACGGCTGAGGGAAGGGGACGGTTCTGGGGGGCAGAGGAAGGAGCGTCGAGGGAACAGAGAGCCAGCCGTCTGACGAACGCGGACGGTGGAACTGTGGGTTTGTTTCTCTCCCTGGCCCTCAGAGTTATGATAAATGATAGCACAAGGAAAAGATAACCCGCCATGAGCACAGGATCACCAAGGCCAAATACTCCAACTCCCAGCTGACGGGCCATACACTGCAGCCTCTGTTCGTGTTTATTTTTTCTGCTCACTCTTGGTTTCGTCAATCAGTATGATAGACGATAAGTCCTGACGAGCGCGGCCCGCGGCCTGCTCTCTCACGGTGGGTAGCATGTTGTGGTTGGCGCCAAGCAGTCGGAGGATGGCCCCACCAGGAGCTCGAGGGATGGGCCGCGCGGCCTCCAGCGCCGGCTCCTTGGAGAGCAGAGACCCGGCCTTATCAGAGCCGGGGCTGCCAAGAAACTGACCACACATTAGGAGCTCTGTTTGGGTAGTGTCTAAGGGGGCCGGGGCTCACGGGCTCAGACACTGTCTGTTAAATCATCCCCAGGCAGACGTGTGAAAAGGAAGCCTGTTCCAAGAGCAACCAGGCTGATGGCCGCAGGCAGTCCTGGGGCAGGGTCCTCAGAGACAGGAGGCAGGAATGCCGGCCTTTCTGGGCCGAGGCACAAGTGGGCATCGATTGAAACAGAACTGAAAGAGGAAGACGCTTCTCTCTCTCTCTGCTTCCCCTCTGCTCCTGAATTAAGTCACTCTCTCCTAATGTGCAAAACGGCTTTAAAAGTGCCTCTGAGAGACCTCTGGAGACACAATGGGGAGCTTGAGCTGGCTGGTGACATATGAAACACTGCTCAGCTAGCCAACAGCTCATCAGATACATGGAATTTCCTGAATGCTATTCACAGATCACTAATGTTGTTTATCTACTCTCTCAGCACTAATACTTTTTGCATTTCACTCTAGGAAAAGATTTTTCCTTTAGTTCATGCTTCGGAAACTTCTAGAAACATTTTAGTATAACTCTTTTTTTTGGTAAAACTTATTTTGTGGAAGCTCAGAGACTATTAAAAATAAAAAATAAAAAAAAAATTTCCTGACTTGATTCACTGAAATAGCCAGAGCGAAATTCTTCTGATATCTTGTGATGCAACATTGGTCAAACGTTTCCTGTTCAGCATTTTTTTTTTTTCCTGGTTATTAGTGGTTCCTTTCTCAAGAACAAATGCTTCGGAAATCTGGTGCTCTCTAATTTTGTAAGAAACCTCACATAAGTGGTCAGTCTACCTTCCTCCAAAGTGATGCTTCTTGATAGAAAGAGTAAGGCAAACTTAACAGTTCTCTGTGTAGATAATTTTTCTCCATTTTAGAAATTACACTAATGTGTTCAGGAATGTTGCCCCCTACCTCAAGGTACATTCCATAAACAAAAGGAATACTTTCTGATTCTAACTCTTTCTACCTGATGTTATTGTAACTGCTGATGTATGTTAAGGTGAAATTTAACACTGGAATATTAGTTTTATTTCAGTTAATTATGTTTCTAAGAGCTCATGAACCCTAAGATTTAGGGCTGGTCTGTTTCTAGTTATCCTGCCAAGCTTTCTGCGTGATGGAGGGGGTCTGTTTCATTCTGCTTGGCCTCTTCCACCTCTGTAACCCCTGGTTTCCTCTTTTCCTGAATCACAAATTTACGTTCTCCCCTTCTGTGAGAAGATTGAATGCTTATTCAACTCCAAAATGACTATGGTCACAAAATATCAACAGTGATTTTTAATAGATCTTTGCCTATCCAAATATTGCTGCTGAGGAACAGGGGAAAGGCAGTTGTGGCTGCTGATAGGAAGGAATCTGACGATTAATAAAAAGCAGACAAGGGTCTTGAAACAGTACTTCCACTGTTGCAATTTAGACACTTTATATTACTTTATTTAGTGCAACACCTGCAGCTACTCACGTTGCTGGTGGCTGAAATAGTCCAGGTCCACACGGGGAGCACATTACAATTTCATTGTGCGATTTGCGCTCACCGTTTAAGCCTTTCTCACAGGAGAGAGCATTAGCTAAGTGTACAGTAGATAATAAAAAGGGGGATTGGGGCTCATCGGTTCCCCTTAAATCTGTCTAGTAAAATCTCCCTTTGGAATTCGCGCGGGACTCCTTCTCCCCAGTCGGCGGGCATCGGAGGTGGGTGGTGGCACAGACGGGCACTTGCTGGAGTTTGTTGCTTGTCCCCAAATGCCGTGGTCTTGTGGTTCAGGCTCCCCTCCGAGCCGTGGAGCCGGCATAGGCCTCCCCGCCAGCCCGGCTTCTTCAGATGCTGTGAGGGATGTGGATGCAGGATGTGGGGGAGCTCCCAAGGAAGGGGGTGCCTTCCTGCAGGGCAGTAGCAACCAGTCCCTCTTCATCGCTAACTGACAGCTTGGTTTAGACTTCAGATGGGTCCCCTCCGGCGCTGCCCTAGCTTAATTTCAACCCCAAATGCCGATACGCATGAGTCCAGAAACACAACATGCAGGGAATCCAAAGGAAGCAACCCTTTCGTGGAAGCAGGGTGGGGGTGGGGAGCTAGGCTGAAACCGAGCTGGAGGGCATGGGACAGCCGGAGTTCAGGGGAATCATACCCTTTTGACTTTAATTGCCCCGGGCCCACTGAGGCAAGGCAGTGGCGCTCGATTTGTTTGGGGGTCAAAGAAGCAATCACAAAGGCCTTCAGAGTCTTTCCAAGCATTTGGGGGAGATAAACGGTATTCAGACATTTTACAGTCATAAAACTAGTTTCTAGATAGTTGTCTAATTTCCTAAACTGTGCTTGCTGAAGTTTATTTGCTTATTGAAACATTAAGCTTAACCAGTCATGTTCCTACTACTTTATGAAAATGTAGACAGGAAATTATCAGCAAATTGCTCGTTTAGAATTAAAGACAGGAAATGAACTTCAGCAGTTGAATTCTCGTAGTAAAAAGCTTCTACCTAAAGCATAAGGAAAGCCAGTAAACCTTGCTTTTATTTTTAAGTCTGGGCTTTGTTAGATCAACACAATAGCATTAGATAGTCTGTCCTGTTTCTCCTCAAAATTTCCATATTGCTTTTTACAGCATCTACAACTGTTTCTGTTACTAATTTCCTTGTAATTTTTTAAAAATGTGACTCGAGTGTCTATTCTTTACTTATTTAGAAAAAGTACCATTGGTTGGATGACATTAATAGATGAATGTAGGATATGACTCAGAAACTGTGAGTTTGCTCATTAATTTATTAGAACATCAAAAAAATGAATATCTCTCTAAGTTTCCATATTATTTCTCTCTGGAATCCTAGCACTTCTTATTAAAATCTCAATTATGATATACTTTAACCTGTATTTCTAAATAGTTAATAGGTTTCCCTCGATGTGAACTTTTCAAGCAATTTCTTTTTGATAGTTATGACTTAGATTTTATTTTTTATATATTATATTGTTAGTGTGCCCAATATATCAGCGGTATCTACAAAATCATTCCTGTACTTAATTTTCTTTTATATTTGTGTTGCCATTTTTATTTCTCTATATATTTCAAAAACTTTAATATTCTTTAAAGTTCTCCTTATTGGTATTACATTATTTAAATAAACCACAGACATAATTCCCCTCTAACAAAATGATTTGTACCATATCTGACTATTTTGATTACCTTTAAGGAAAAAGGAGCTGCTTTGGATTAAACAAGAAAGAACCTCAGACTTTAGCCAAACTTCGAACCATTTACTCAACTGAGTTTGAGGAAATTAAGAAGTGCTGGCTTTGTGATTAGTTTAAATTTCACTTTGATAGCATTTCACATTTAACACTTCTTTCAGTGTTTGGGACCCCATAAATGGCAAGAATCACTCCACATTTCAAACAATATATAATATTAATGTATCGCATTCTTGTTGCATCTGTATGTTGAAGATGTAATACCTTCAAATAAAATTTAAATACGTGTAAGACATTCTAGGTATTTGTTGGTGTTAGCATTTTACAGGATCGATCATAATAAATTTTAGCATATGTCCGTTTTTAAGCTTTTGTTGAATGACTCAGCCGTGGATATAAATATTCATAGATGTTTTTCTACCACTATTTTGAAAGTGGAAACACACTTTTAATTTTTTTAATATTTTAACTGAAATTTCCTTACTTGAAGTCTATAGAAGATCTTATTTAAGAGACAGTTGACTTTATAATGGAATTTGTCAGATTTCTTCCTTATGCAAACTTTTAAAAGCGTGTTCCAGGGACTCCTTTAGCTCATCCTTTGGAAGACATTGCCTCTAAATTGCTTTCTTTAGTAATAATTTTGTTCGCTGGTGTGTTTGTGGCTTTTCTGTTTGTTTGCCTTATGACTTCTGTTAGGGTTTTCCTTACATTAATCTGAAGTGCATAGTAAGACGTAGCTTGACTGTGCCTAAGTGTAACATGGCTGTGGTCATTTCAGGTAGCAGAACATCAAACTTGATTCTCTCTTGTGTTTCCTGGCAAATTTCTGTTCTTTTAAGCTGGTCTCCTAACGTATGAACCCAGACATCTAATGAAAGAAACATGACTATATTCTATTAGCATGAATTCTTAAGTTCATGCTAGAACTGGCATTTGGGGATCATTATCAACATTTATTCTATTAAGAGATTTTTGGGCCGGGCACGGTGGCTCAGCCTGTAATCCCGTGCTTTGGGAGGCCGAGGTGAGTGGATTGCCTGAGCCCGCGGTTTCGAGACCCGCCTGGGCAACTTGGCGAGACCTCATCTCTACAATAAATCACAAATTAGCCGGGCATGGTAGTGCGCGCCTGTAATTCCAGCTACTCAGAAGGCTGAGGCGGAAGGATCGCCGGAGCCCAGCTGGTCGAGGCTGTGGTGGCCGGGAGCAGCCACTGCCCCCCAACCTGGGCAACAGAGTGAAACTCCAACTCAAAAAAAAAAAAAAAAAAGAGAGATTTTTGAAGACATCTTTGTTTTTGTAGGGGAAAAATCTTAATGGCAAAGGGTAAGAAAAATGAAGTTAAGGAGAAATTTCAAATGGTATGGGACTTCAGTAAAGGAACCACAATTATAACTTTATAGTTAGCTAGTACATTTACTTTAGACTTTTGTGCTGGTGTCCAAGTATGTGTGGTGACGTCTGGGAAGGGCACTTGAGTTTCTAGTAGACATTCCTCTGTTCAGTCAACCAATATATTCCTTTACAGCTAGTAGGTGCTAGGTTCTCTTTGGTGATGGGAATTTAGCAGTTTTCACAGCAGATTCATTTCTTGCTCTCATGAAGCTTACATTCTAGTGGAGAGAGACAGATCAGTAAAGAAAATTTCATATGGTGACAAGTGCTATCAAGACAATCAGACGGCTGGGCTTGGTGGCTCAGTCTATAGTCCCAGCACTTTGGGAGGCTGAGTTGAGAGGATTGCCTGAGCCCTTAGGTTCAAGAGCAGCCCAGGCAACTTGGCGAAACCTCGTTTCTACAATAAATAAAAAAATAGCCGGGTGTGGTAGCGTGCTGTAGTTCCGGCTCCTTGGAAGACTGAAGCGGAAGGCTCGTTAGAGCCCAGCAGGTCGTCGCTGGGGTGGCCATGAGAGTGCCATTGCACTCCAGCCTGGGCAACAGAGTGAGTTTCCTAACTTAAAAAAAAAAAAAAAATATATATATATATATATATGTCTTATTATATATATAATAAGACAGTGTTATCAAGCACCCATTGGGTACCATATCCACTGCCACAGGGAGAACTTGCTGGAAGCCCAAATCTCACCCGTAAAGATAATAAAACAGTGTTATCACCCTCCCATCAGATACCATGTCCACTGCTCCAGGGGGCGAGTGCTTGCTGGAAGCCCAAACCTCACCTGCGTGCAATTTACGTATGGTGCAAATCCTCACAGGTACCCTACAACTCTAAAATTAAAATTAAAAAAATAAACTAATGAAAAAAAGATAATAAAACAGCGTTACGGAGAGTGAGTGACTAAGGGCAATCAGATAGCACTTAACATACCCAGTTTTATGTTGAGTGCTTTAGTGGGTGACACGGTCTTTATCTGGGTGAAATCCTTGGGTAACTGTTTAGTGAGGCAACAACCCTGACTCCCGTGCTTGAGTGATGTTTTTATACATTTCATTATTATAATGCTTACGTTAAAGATGTTTCATTTTTAACTGTACTCGTGGTAGTGCATGGTTATTTTTTGATGTGTTTAGACGACAGAGATATTCTCATGGAAGCTAATGCTGAATGGTAGGATAATCTGAGGTGTCATAGTCAGTTCTAAGAAATGTATTTTCTACTATTTACATGGATATTACGTTACTTACTGAAGTCTTGAAACATTTGGTTCCAGTGTTTCATCTACTCAGACTTAATTCAAGAAGAGCTTCAATCAGATGTTTTGTTTATTTGTTCCTCCATTACATGTATGAGATTTCAGAATTTATGAGACCACAGGTCAAGTGAAAGGCCATAGTTGAGAGGTCAAGCAAGAAGCTAAAATTTGCGAAACCCAAGAAATGACAGGACAGTGCCAGATGAGAGGTCAAAAGTCAAGTGACAGACTCAGGACAGATGAAAGCAAGTGGTATGTTTGTTGAATGTCTGAGTACACTGAAGTGTCTCAGTATTCACGCACACAAAGCCAAAGACTCTCAACCCTGGAATGCACAGTTAACAATAATGTGCCGCTGCTGTTATGTAAGCATGTGTTACTTACTCACCGAGAAAATCATCCACGACTTAAAGCCAGGAAGTTTTTTCATTCATTACTGATCACCAGTCAGGGTTACCGTTTCGAGTAATGGCTCTTTGAGATCTACCCAGAACACCCAAATTTGGGGAATTCTGAGTAGTCGTTGCTCGTTGTCAGATGCGGGAAATACACCCATGGCGGATCACGTGAGATGTCGAAAAACGTTTAAAAATCAGCCTGAGGATGGATTTCTTCTTTTCAGCTTGTGTGGTTTTATTTCTCTACTTCTTCATTTATTTCTTCATTTACTCATTTATTTGACAAACGTTAATGGAAAGCCAAGTCATTTCTGGTTACTTCTATCACAACACTCTCAGAGAAGGTTTTCCTGTGAGAAAAAGTTTCCTCCTGAAAGAGCATGGCTGGAGCATCATTTCCAAGTCTGCTGTGCTAGCTCAAAGTATCTTGGCAGGACAGGTCCTCACCTGGGCATGGGGCCACGTCCTGATGTGCCCATCGTAAGTTGAAATAGAGTAAATAAAAAGTGTGAGTAATGCACCTAACCTGCTGGATGTCATAGCTCAACCTCACCTCCCTTGAACATGCTATGATGCTCACATGGACCTGCAGTTGGCAAGCTCAACTGGCACCTTGGTCCCTGTAGAGTGTCGGGTGGTCAGCCTGGAGGTCTGTGGCTGTGGGGAGCTGGGCTCTCTGCCCTGCGTGATAGAGCATATTGGGCCACTTGTCGCTAGCCCAGGAAAAGGTCAAAGTTCAACATTCAAAGTACAATCTCTGCTGAATGGGTATCCTTTCACACCACTGTAAAGTCGGAAAACAGTTGTAAGTGGAATCTTCATAAGTTGGGACAACCTGTCCCTATTTTTTTTTTTTAAAGCACTAGGGTTTGATTCTAGGACTTTGATCGGGAGATAGTAATTACTTGTCATTTGGGGGAATTAAGAGAATGGAGGTGTAAGTGATCTCTGCTTTACATGAATGTGACATTATTATTACTACTATTTGTTTTATCTGTAAAAAAGAAAAATAAGAATTTTCCCCCCCCCTCTGTCCTGGTAACAGACATAAGGCAATCTCTAGATCTAATCTAGATTTGTGGTCATTTATATCCATAGACTTTATCACATTATTTGGGGGAATAGTACTATTTTTTAAAATTTTGTTATTTTTCATTCTTTTTAAAATTTTTACTTGCTTATTTTTTATTATTCGTCCCTTTTTTAATTTTTGAAGAGCAGTAGACATTATTAAAACATTCAGGAAGCATGTGTGTGTGTGTGTGCACACATTTGTCATTTGCAATAAATGGTTCTTTGGGGCTTAGGGGCATTTTGTCAGTGATTTGTTTTATGGGACATACAAAGTGACCATTCTTCAAAAGCTAAGCGTTTAAGGGGAGTCTCTTTCCATATTCTAGAAATAAGTAGCAACATTTTATGACAAACTCAAAAAGTGAAATAACACGTTAGGGGTCTCCAGCTCTGGAGAGGGACCTACCAGGAGACGACTGTCTTTTATGTTGGGTCCTGTGCTTTCTACTGCAATAGCACATTAGATTGAGCAGATTATTTACAGGCAAAAAGCTCACAGACGATGATAGAAGTCACTGGAAAGTCGGTAAGAGTTTAGCCACTACCAAACTGTAAAGGTGGACTTTTAAATCACAGCACAAGTACCATCATTGTCCAGGAGAAGTGTTTATTTTTCCTAAGTTTTGCCTTTCATATCATGCTCATAAATTTTTTTAAATATATACTTTGAAAAGTTAAGGGCAGGCCCTGAAGGGTGAAATATTGCAAACCAATTAAAAACAACTGAAGTGAGAGGCTAAAATACAGGAGTTTTCCAACTCATGAACAATATTTAGAGAGCTGGTTAATTTTAATTCCTCTGGGAACCATAAGTCTGGGCATTAATAGGCTTAGAGTGATAAAAGTGGCCATATACTACACACATATAGATGGTATTGTCAAAGAAGAAGCAATTAGTGGCAAGGCAAGCATGCACGTACACATATGGCGAGCAGGCTGACGCGTAAAATACGGCCAGGAAGGAGAGCCAATGACAAGACGGCTGGAAGTTGGGCTACCGTGCTTGTGTGCACATGGCCAACGCAGGGCTCGTGCACTCGTGGCCAACGCAGAGCCCGTGCACAGATGCGGGTACAAAAGGGTTTCCATACGGTCACTGGATTTTTTTAACCAGCCCCAGATCTGTAGACGCCGTTCTCTTTCTTTGTTGGCCCGGCTGTCTTTCATTGGGTTTTTCCTTCTTTTCCCTTGTCTTCCCTTTTTATTCCTCCTAAATGGCTTTGATAGGCCTCCCTTATCTCCTGTCTTTCTTTCTCTTCCCTGCATCACCTTGATGACATCATTGACTCAGTGGATAGTTCAGTTCAATTTGCTTGACTTAAAGGCACTGAAGACTCTTGATGGAATCTAAGAGACTGATCTTTCCCAATCCAAGAAAGCAGCAGAGCAAAGGATCAAATGACTCTCTGTGCCTTTTTCAATGGCCATCAGTAGAGGACACAGAGAGCCTCTCTGGGGGATGGTAGAAACATACCTTCTCGGGGCTCTCCTTATTCTTCCCGTGGTAAGGCCCATGTGCCCACACCACACATCTCCCTCATATTCTTCTTTGAAGATAATGACACTGTAGACACTTTTCTACGAAGGTTGACCTGAAGGGACACGTTTACTTCTCAGTTTTTAAAAGTCATACAACTGTCACCATAAAACGTAACAGGCAAGCTGCAACTTCATCTACTGTGTTACAGATATTGTGTCACTTTCAAGCGAAATAAGTGGTCGTGAAAAGGAAATTCATTTAAAAATATGGACCAGCAACACATATTTATTCCTCCAAAGCCAACAGACTTGGGGGGCGGGGCGGTGGCACATAGGTTCCCCTCCAGCACGAAAATAGTCTCACTGTGGCTAATTTAAGCAGAATCTCTTCACAGTGGAGCACTGTGGTGTGGGGTAGACAGTCATGGTTTCTAGTGTTGCTTGCCACTCGTCCCTGGTTATTTTGACTGGGACTCTCTTTGGGAGATGTCATCTTCCCCAAAACCCAATTGCTAAGAGCTGGTTTCACTGGCAAATAAAGAAAAAAAGGCAGCAGAGCGAGGTTTGGAGAGCGCGTGATTAGCTCTGCGATCGTGGACCGCTTAGACACTCCCAGCTGGGGCCGAGGAGCTCTGCTGAGTATTTATTAGGAGTTGAGTTTATACGAGAAAAAAACAGATGCTCCATTTTGCTACCTTTCCTTTTAAAGTTTAATGTGCTGTAAAATACAAGGATCTGTACAATTAAAAGGAAGGTGCTTTACCCTCTAACATGAGCCAAATGCCTTCCCTCCTCCCTGCAGATGCCGCCCGCTTCCACAAAGCACCCCAAGAATACCACCCCCCACCCCCATGAGGTGCCCCACACCACGTGGCCCCAGTGGCCATCCTTTGGTGAGAGTTCCCGAGGGGTTTCTGATGAGAGAGTTAGCAGGGCTTTCTACACTCTCGGGGCTTGGGGCCCAGGTAATCTGGAGAGAATCCCACAGCGGCAGCTCCAGGGCGCCCGCAATCAGTGAAGCCCAGGCAAGCCAGCATGAGACGTCACTATCTTTCGCTTGGATTTGGAAACAGGAAATGACTTGGCATTCCTTGTCTTGACTGGGAGACAGGCCCCGACTCCACAATTATAGAGCGTAATTACTCCCGGCTCAGTCCGCGAAGAACCCCGACCGCGTCCTGGGGACCAGCCAGGAAACTGACCTGGGTGAACGATCTGGAAGGGAACACGAGGTGACAAGAGGCGGGCACGTGTCTTCAGGCAGGTCGACATGAAAGGCTGCTCATAAGGTGGAGGCTGTGAAAACCAGCTTGGCACAGGGACATGCTGGAGCCTCAGCTGAGAGAAGCTGGCAACGCACAGTGCTGGGGCCTGAACCAGATACCCACGAGGCTTTGAGCAGTGTGGCTGGAAAGAATCTTTTCGAGAATCCTCCCAAAAAGCTCATTTCCAAACAGCACCATGAAGAGCTTACAGTGATGCTGCCTCTTGAAAGATGTGCGTCCGTGTGTGCGTCTTACCCACGGTGTCTGGATTCCCAAGTGAGATGGGGTATCCCCTGACTCCTTCTGCAAGCAGACCTCCTCCTTCAAGCAGACTGCTCTGCTGGCGTGGCTGATGCCACTCACAGCTCACAGTGGTGCCTGGGCCAGTTGCAACACATGCGATTTTTTTTTCTGCTTCCCCACCCCCCCTTTTTAAAAGATCAACCTTTCAGCTATTAAATTGACTCCCAACACAAGCTTTTGTTGTGGTTTGCTGATATCATGCTTGGAAGAACAGCACATAATAGACTGCAGTCGTGGTGCTGGAAAATTTCAAAAGACATGATTCCGTGTCCAAGCAGTTTTTCACTTTGCTTGTAGCATGGCCTCAAAAATGGCAATTTTTCGGTATGGTCTTCTAGAAAGCCTACCAGAGTTTGGAGTAACCCAAAAAAGGTGAATTCAAGAGACAAATGGGACATTCACAAATGGCGCGTTACTCCTTCTCACATGATCAAAAACGAAAATCGGCTCTGGGAGACCCCTCAGGGATCTGGCCACGCTGGCCTGTCCTGACCTATGTGTGTGGGTGGGGTAGTGGGTGCTGCTCAGAACTTGTGCAGGAATGGCCTCCAGGGATGCCATCTAGGCTCCAGTGTTTGGTGCCAGAAAGACTCAGGACCAACAGCTTAGAAGGGGAAAGTCCCCGACAGCCAAGTGTGTAGGAACCGGTGGGCACATTTGCACATGACCTCACTCAATGACCAACTGAGAATCTTGAGAACCCACGTTAGGGAAAATCTCCAGCTCCTCTCCCCAGTTGTGGCCACAAATGATTCGTCCTCCCCCTCCTGATGCCCCTCGTTAATGCCACCATCTGGGCCGCGCAGCCCCTATCTGCCCTGGGTCCCCATCCTGGGGCTTCTCCGGCCTTCCATGAGGAAGACCCATCCAGTATCCAGGTCCTGGCCCAAGGGTTACTCTCTCAGCCAGATTTCTCTGGCTTCAGCTGTCTGCACCCCCCACTTCCTTCTCTCCTAATCCCATCGTCCTCTGGTGTTGCTTCCTTCCTGCACCCACCGCAGGCGGGTGACTTGTTGGATTGTTTCTATTTCCTTGCTGTGGTGTCTCACCTCTTGTCCTCCCTGAAGCTAAGCCCCTGAGCACCAGGGGTCCTGGGAGTCTTATCCACTTCTCCATCCCTAGTGCTCAGCCTGTGTCTGGTGCAAGTAGGTGCTCAGTGAAGATTTCATGGACGAATGAATGAATGAGAAGGTGGATAAATGAAAACATGAAGAATGTATGCACATGAGTGCCAGCATTGCATTTCTTTTGAGAAGCTTTCAACTGGATTCAATAGACACGACCAAAGGGAAGGTAGGAAAGACTACAGTTGTAAGAAACCAGAGAGATCAAGACGGTAGATGCAATCACATCCAGAGATGTAAAAGGTTTTGTTTCCACCAAGAATGCTTTGGGAACCTCTGGGAGAGGACGTGCTTCTTTTTTGTGTTTCGGAGTCTCACTCTGTCGCCCAAACTGAGATGCAGTGGCACACTCACGGCCACTCCAGCATTGAACTGCTGGGCTCCAGCAATCCTTCCGCCTCAGCCTTCCAAGAAGCCAGAACTACAGGTGGGTGCTACCACACCTGGCTAATGTTTTGATCTATTGTAGAGACAAGGTCACGTCAAGTTGCCCAGACTGGTCTCAAATTGCAGGCTCAGGCAATCCACTCACCTTGGCCTCCCAAAGTGCTGGGATGACAGGCTGAGCCAACGAGCCCAGCCAAGGATGTGCTTCTTACGATAGGATGGAGGATCAGAGAAGAGAGTATTTAAAGAAAATAAACACCTAGGAATAGTGAGGTAATGAAGGTGAAAGTCACAAAGGCAATACGTCTTGTTATTGATATGGATATCTTAATGATAATGGCATTCCATGCTCTCAGTGGGAAAATCACTGGTGATCCCACGTGTGGGGATTGGGGGGAAATGATTCCGTGTGTGGAGGCAATTGTTGCTCTCCTGTGAAAGTGAGCTGGTGACTGACCTTCACAACGATCCCCTAGGAAATGAAGAGTGAGATCTGCCTAGGGTGAGACTTAGGCAAAAGGTGGAAGTCCCTGCATCCCAGAAGAAACCTCGAGTCCTAGCCTGTATGTCCGACTGCCGTGGATCTTTCAGAGCAGAATTAACCCATCCGGAGAAGAGCAGTGTGTGAGCTGAGGTCAGAGAGAAAACCTCGCTTGGAGCCTAAGGTTTAATAGATGCTCATTCAGCATCTTTTGAATAATTCAATGACAAAACTGAGAGTTAAGTAGTCAGGCACTGGTACTTTGGAAATCCATCCAAACTTCCCTTAGGAGACGGGTCTTTTCATAACATCCATCGTGAAAACAACCTCAAACCATGGCTCCCAGAGAAAAGCTCACAGCCATGTGACCTATAGGCACCATGGCACCCTGCCATCAAGGAACAAGGTGCTTCTTACGCCATGAACCTCAGGAAATAAAAAGCCGCACGCTTGACCTAGGGAAGCTGCGAGATAGAGCTTTTTACTCTTTGATACTAAAAGAGGAAATTCAGGGAAAGCCAAGATGCTGGACTGCGGCCTGGAGGGGGTATGTGAGTTCTGGCTTATGAGAAGAGTCCGCTGCCTCAAGATACCAGAAGCGTTTTCTGCAAAATTGGAAGTAAATTCAAGGAGAGATTCGCATACTCACGTCTAATCTACACATAGCTCCTGAAGTCATTCTTCCTTGACAGAAAGTGCTTTGGAGTAGAGGGAGACAACCTGAAAGTGTAATCAAGTTGGGCTCTTTGGTATTTTTAGTCTCCTTTTATTTTGGTATTTTTAGTCTCCAACAATATTGTTGTCCCATATTCTGCCATGACATGAAGGGCTCATAGCTGACACAGTAGAGAAAGACATCGTCCAATGGATTAGGAAATGCCAGTCTCTCATATTAATGTGATTTAGGTTGTAACAGTGCCAGGTGGAAGAGGCCTCTGTAGTCAGGGAAGCCCACCCTTCTGTGTGCTGTGTCCAGTCCTGGAACCCCTCCCATACTTCCAGCCTCTTTTTTTTTTTTTGAATCAGAGTCTCACTTTGTCACCCAGACTGGAGTGCAGTAGCATGTTCACGGTCACCGCAGCCTCGACCTGCTGGGCTCAGGTGATCCTTTCACCTCAGTATTCCAAGCAGCTGGAACCACAGGCATACGTCACCATGCCTGGCAAAATTTTTTGATTTATCGTAGAGACAAGGTCTCGCCAATTTGCCCAGGCTGGTCTCGAACCCATGGGCTCAGGTGATCCTCTCGCCTCGGCCTCCCCAAATGCTGGGATTACAGGCTTGAGCCACCGCGCCTGGCCCTAGCCTCCTTTCAAGGGACCAGGAGAGACCAGGGCCATAGGGAGGTAGAACCAGAGTCCACCAGCAGAGCCCAGGCCTGGTCAGCTCAGGGCGCCACTTTGACCTCCAAGAACCCCTCCACCCCCATGACCACTGCAGGCCTGGGACAGTGTTCTCAGCCTTGCTATCCTGGAGACTCTGATCAGAAGGCCACACAGGAGGCCAGGCTGACCGGCAGACCTCACCTCTGGACCTCGAAAACCTGTGGTTTCCTCACTTTAGTGGAGATGCTTCTGTGATGTCCTTGGTGTCCGTGGCTGCTCTCCACGTGCCTGCTTGGGTGGCTGCCAACAGCCTTGCATACGTGGATGGCGCTCTCTGGCACACATTTCCTGTCCCCACGGGCCTAAGGAATCTCTTTCGCTCCTGCATAAGGAGCTGGTGAGGCTGCATCTTCTTTTTAGAAGAGCAGATGTTGATGGAACCTTCTGGAAGTTTTCATTGTAGATAAATGAACCACTGATTGAAAGGCTAGGACTGGTGTTTCTGAGTCAGCACAGTTAGCACTCATGGATGCGCAGGTGTGGGAGGCCTAGGCCCTGTGACTGCCTGCACTTTATCAAGAGTTTTGTGTTTTATTTAGAAAATACCAAATGACGTCTTCCCTGGATCAGCTGTCGTCACATTGAGTGAGCAGAGTATTAGTGAATAGGGTGGGCTCTAGAATTGCCTGGTTTAGGATTTAAATGTGTTAAAAGGTATGTCTGAAGCCGGGCATGGTGGCCCATGCCTGTAATCCCAGTATTTTGGGAGGCCAAGGCAGGAGGACCGCTTGAGCCCAGGAGTTTGAGACCAGCCTGGGCAACATAGTGTGACCACGTCTCTACAATAAATAAAAAAATTAGCTAGGTGTGGTGGCACCCTCCTGTAGTCCCAGCTACTTGAGAGGCTGACATGAGAGGATCAATCTGAGCCCAGTAGGTCGAGGCTGCAGTGAGCCGCGATCACGCCACTGTACTCTAGGTTGGGTGACTGAGAGATCCTGACTTAAAAAATTTTTTTTAAGTAAAAGGTGTGTTGAGAGCATAAAAAGGCTTAAACTCTTAAAACTGTGGCCTGCTGTATCCTTCTGACTACAAAGCAGCCCTGTCTAGTGCCATCCAACTTGGTACTGAAAGCAGAATGAAGCCAGCCAGCATGCTCTTAGTCTCACACCCACTCACCATGTTTCAGCCTGATGGGGTCACTCCTTGGCGGGGCCTGCGCGGGCAGGGAAGGTGCTCGGGGACGCCTTTGGGGTTCATTGCACATTAGTGCAAGTCCATAATCACATCTCTGAATTCCCTCCATCAATTTATTTTCTATTTTTGCCCTGTTTTTGTTTCTAATATACTACTCTCTTGGAAAAGTCTACTGTATTCGTCTTACAAAAATATACCCTCCCTTTTTTTAAAACCCCATGAAAACTGGTTTCTTCATAAATGGCCTTTTATGAAAACATGGAAGTCTGTCCTTGCCTGCTTTTCTGTTCCTTCTGTGCCTTGGCTGTAGCGCGCCCAGCACAAGGAGCGACTTTCAACGATCAAGTTCCAGCAGCCTCAGGTACATTCTGAGGGCAGGAAGGACAGTCCCGGACCAGAGCTTGCACCATGACTTCCCCAGCAAGGTGCTCAGAGCGGGCAAAACCCCCTGTGGATCATGATTTTCAAGAAAACCATCTGTGCCGCCAGATCTGTGGTAGATCTCAGGACAGATCAGTCAGGGAGGAACCGGCAGAAACCCAGGAGCTGCCGAGGACAGCACGTGGACATCAGCGCCATGGTTGTGCTTCTTGAGACGACAGACACAGGCGGGACGTGGGGTCTCTGTGTCCCCAGTACCGGATGTGCTCTTGACTTACAACGTGCCTTGCCTGTTCTGGAGAGATGCTCAGGAAAGTGATTAGTCTCCGAGGGTGCTCTGCCCCGTATCCTTGCATTTGGGCTCGTGGTCACATGCAGGTGGGGTTCCCTCTTAGCCTCAAGCATCTGTCCTCGGGCCACATGACCTCACCCTCCCACACGTGGCCTGGGCTCCCACATGGCCTAGAGCATCTGTCCTCGGGTCACATGACTTGGGAGCCCTCCTGTCCACCCATGTGTATGGAGATGCTCCTGTCCATCAAACTTCTCTTCCGTCAGTGGGATGGTGACACGGGAGACACAGCCCTGGACACACACCGTGTGTAAGATCTCTGGGAGTGAACCCCGAGAGCTCCTCAACTCCCTTTGCATTATTGATCATTGACCACAAGTATGGAGAGTGAGAATGCATCTACATTTTATGTTGATGGCTAAGGGGGAAGGATGGAGTTTCAACTCTGCATGACAGTGGTCATCTTGTGACCTCGGACAAGGTGCCCAAGTTCTCTGTTCT
This sequence comes from Tarsius wallacei, assembly GCA_963574415.1. Lineage (NCBI taxonomy): Eukaryota > Metazoa > Chordata > Mammalia > Primates > Tarsiidae > Tarsius > Tarsius wallacei. The sequence goes on along the minus strand of CAUYQG010215903.1, from coordinate 35,590 downwards.
CGCAGATAGGATGGGAGAATAACTACCTACTCGGCCCACAGTGAATTCTCGATACATTCTAGCTGCAGGCATAGAACCAGTGTGGAGGAGATGACAGAGGATGAGACACCAAGGCTTGTGAAAGGAAATCTGGGTGACTCGTGGAGTATCGTCAGATAAATCCTTCATGGGCATGTATCACTGATGCCTGCATTCACTTCTGTGGATGTTCTAGAGAGTTCTAGTCTGTGGGCTGTAGTCCTGTAGAGCCTCCCTCTCCGCCATCCTCCCTGACGCTTATTGTCCAGGTAGGTCAGGAGTAGTGAGCACTGAGAGTGGTGTTCGTGGTTCCCTTCTGCGATGTGTCCTTCAGGTCCACACTCTGGCATAAGGAGAGAGGTGTGCAGGGGTGGGGCATGCCTTGAGAGGACCAGGAGGCGATGGCCACTGGGCAGGGCACAAAGGCTCGTGGACTTGGCAAGTGATGGATGGAAGCGTGGCAGCCGGCATGCTGGGATCGGGTGCCCGTGGTGATGTCTCTTCTCCCTCACCAACACTTGGGAACTGCCTCTCTGTGGGTGGTCACCTCCCCCCGAGCCATGGCCCCGGAGAGGGTCTCAGGGGGAATGTCATCATGTTCGTTTTGTCTGCAAGACAAGAGGCTGAGATGGGCACCCTAGACTGTGCCTGTGTGCGATCTTGGAGTGGTCTGTTTGAGAGAAGAAGAGGTTCAGACCAGAGTCCTGGAGGAGACAGAACCTCTGTTGTGTCCTCCCATTCCTGTTGTCCGGGAAAGACAGTCCCCTGTCCTTACTCTCCCAACCACTCCACTCTTCACCCCCGTGCTTTGGAGATGCTCCTGTCCATCCAGGCATGAGCCTCTGAGCAGCCAACTCTTCTTCCTAACAGACCATGGGGCATTGAACTTGAGACCCACATCTCTCTCCACTTGCACTCAGGATACATCTCGATGTTTCCCATGGTTCCTGTGTTCTTATTACAGCACAGTTGCGTGCATGCACGCGGCCCTAGGATCCCATAACGCTACTGAATTACTGAAGGGCATTTTCCATGTGACTCGCTTTAGAGCCACCAAGTCAGTCCATTCATTAGGATTGTCAGTGTCGTCTCTGCTCTCGTCTACCTGAAAGCCACGTTCCTGTAAGTTCAGCAAATGTACGAGAAAATCTGACCACTGCATTGAACAGACTTTGCGAACTTTTCTAAAGCTTGGCTTGGGAAAACGCACACGTACGTTTTGCCAAGAGCTTGCCCCTGAATGTTTAATCTTGTGGCTTTCAGGGGAAATCTAATTTGTATCCTTCGTTTGCGCACGGCACGACGGCTCTCGGGCTGCCAGCCACAGGCAGGTGGCCTTAGGAGGAGGCTTCCTGATTCCCTGTGGAGCCATCCCTGGGGATCACAGATGCAGTGCATTTTCACCCAGTGCAGCCATGTGACAACGAGTCCTCTCCGTGTCTGTGAAGAGTGGAAGACGATTTCTCTTCCTTAGTCCTTCTCCAAGGGCTACACTCTGTTTCGCTTTTCATTTTTTAAATTTTTGTGAAAAAGACAGGGTCTTGCTGGGTTGCCCAGGCTGGTCTTGAGCTCCTGGTCTCAAGACAACCTCCCTTCTCAGCCTCTCAAGTGCTGGGATTCCAGGTATGAGCCACCTCACTCAGCCCACCTGGTGAGCCTCCTGTGAGGTTTCTTAGGTGAGTCTGGTGTGGTGATTGAGGCCAGGATATCCTGTTGGAGTGACTGAGTCAGGACAGAGCTGTGCTTTCTGGGGGATAGTGCCCTACAGGTGTGCTGGGTGGGGTTTTGGGAGCACAAGGCTGCTGTGTCGTCTCTCAAGACGTTCAAGCCAGAGCCACTCACAGGGGATTGCGTCTTGCTGGATGACCACGGGGCACCCTGGCTCCTTCCTGCTGGTGTCTTGAGTTTCCCTCCATGCACCTGCGTTCATGGTCAGTCGCTGCAGGCCCTTGCTCTTCCAAGTGGCAGGACTGTTGGGATGATGGGCTCGGGATGGGGCTGCTGTTTCCACCTCCTCCGAGGTTCTTCCGGTGCCCTCTGGGGGTTCCACCACGCTCCCCCATGCCGAGTCCATGCCACATCCGGATGGAAGGGCCCAGCCAGCATCTGGCGTTGGCTTTTCCTCTGAAATTCAGCCTCTCCACGCTTTGGGGTAAGGCTTATTTCCAGGCCCCTAGTAGTCTTTGTCTCTTTCTACAAGGTATACATATTCAAAAAGAGAATGACTGGATGTGGACAGGACCTGGGCGTCATGGTCAGCGAGAGCGTCACAGGGTCTTGGAAGAAGGTCTGGAGCTCTACTCGTTTTTCTCATGAAGAGCGTCTGGGTTTTAAACCTGGCAGAGCTCCTGGCTGTCTCTGAACCTACTGGAGGTTCTACCTGAGGCTGCAGGAGTGGATGTCATGACTGGAAACTGAGGCAGGATGGGGGGGCTGCAGGGCATACATCTCAAGGGGAGCTTCAGATGCCAGAACGGAGCGTGAGCACCATTCCCTGTGTGGGTGTTGTCAAACCAAGTGTGTATGTGTGTGGGGGGGTGGGGGGCTGCAATTTTATTACTATCCTTCGCAGGGTACTTGTTCTGTTACAGAGTAACACCAAAGTGCAACCATGACAAACTACACCATTTGTCACGATATTTCCCAGGGAAAATGAGTTCTAATTTCCAAGTCATAAATATAGAGTTGAACTTACACAGCCTCTCGTACTTTCGAATTGGGAGCCACTTCATCCCAAAACCTCATATTACAAATACAGGACTTTTTGACATGAAATTTGCCCATACGGAAGCCCCGGGACTTGGAGTCTTTCTCGGTCCACAGAGCCAGTGGCCACCAAATGCAGTCCCACTGTGTCACAGGTGGAGAAACTGAGGTCCAGAATGATGAAGTCATGTCTTCTGTGATGCCTTCGTATTCCCTGGCTTTGCATTTTCTCTTAAAAAATGTGAAAAAACCTGATTGTTCCGCGGAAGAGGGCACCGTTCATTATTAATGGAATTTCATTTTATTCAATTTTGCGATGTCCACAACAAGATTATGAGAACAATAATTTGATTTAGAAATCGTTCCAGCTTCAGCAAGGTTACTTTGCGGAGTTGGAGATAAATGACTAGAAGAAAACTTCACAAAATTAGTGTTTACACTTAATCTGGCAATGAGCTATAATTTGATTGGTAAAAAATTCATTTGGTGTACCTCTGGCCCTGTGCTGCTGGATAATGAAAATTTATATCTGCGTCTCAGACATCTGGGGAGGGCCTGACAGCTTTGGGGCTGAATGAAAGATGATGTCACACTGACCCCTGTCAGCATTTCCTCGTAGACTGGTTACCCAAAACCCAACAGCACTCACACTTTTTTTTCCCCCTGCCAGAGCAGACTCTCATTTTATTTTGGGAGGTTAATGACACTGTAAATCTAATAGGCCATTTTAGTGCCATCATGTGGATATTAAAAAGTCATGTGACCAGTCAGGGCACCATATGTGGGACTTGCTGTTGTCTAATGGCAGGAATGAGAGGCTGTAACGAGGCGCGGAGAGCAGCCGCCGGTGTTTGGAATTAATTTCAGAACCGTCGCTACCTTTCAATGGATTCGGAATCTCTGCTAATGATTATTGCCTGCCATTTCAATTAAGCCTGCTTTAATAAGCCGGGTAATATCAGATAACGTTGGACCCCAGGACATCCTCCCTTCCTTATATGTGACTCACACGCCACAGCTCAGCACTGACCCATGGAACTTTCTGCAGTGACGGGAGCGGCCTCTCTCTGGGTTGTCCAGCGAGGCCAGCCATGGAGCCCTTGAAACTTAGCTAGTGGTCTAAGGAAATGCATTGTTTAGTTTAATTAATTACAATTTAAACAGTGACCTGTGGCTAGTGGCTACCACTCTGGGCACATGACTGTGGAGCAACTCTGAGATAAGACTGGGGAGGCCGAAAACAGCAGAAACACAGCGTTTCACTCTGGCCTCGGTCCTGCCTCTCCCTGCGTCCGGCTGGCACAGCCACGTGGCTCCATGATGCCTTTCATACAGAGTAACGATATGTAGAACCAAGCAGTGTCCGGTCGAGTGCACGGGGTAGGCACATGGGCCGTGAGTGAGTCAAGGCGAGACGTGGGAGGGCTTTTCCCGATTTAACCACTTCCTGATGACCTTTCCTAAAGGATAGTTCAAGGCAGAAGCTATAGAGTTTGGAAGCCAGGTGGATGCTTAGGGATCACTTCGCCCAACCCATGTACCGCTAGACCAGAGTGGCTTCCCGGAGTGGACACTGGCCCTTCCAGAAACATCTCTTTATGTCCCCGAAAGCCACGCTCTTGAGTCAATAAAAAAAGCCCATGGGCCCAAGAGTGCCAAAGGTGATCCATAGTGTCAGGGTACACACTTCACTCTTGCACAGAAAGAGGGGGGTGGGGGGCGGACGCCATTCTCTTCTGACAGTGGGACATTGATTGTGCAGCCAGACCAGCGTATGTAAGGGGAAACTGGAATCATGTATTCATTGGCTTGCACATGCTATGTACTGAAGTTTTTTTTTTTTTTTTTGAGTTGGAGTCTCATTCTGTCTTCCAGGCTGGAGTGCCGTGGTACAGTCATGGCCACTCCAGCGTCGACCTGCTGGGCTCCGGCGATCCTTCTGCCTCAGCTTTCAAAATAGCTGGAACTATAGGTGCGTGCTACCATGCCCAGCTAACTTTTGATTTATTGTAGAGACGAGGTATTGCCAAGTTGCCCAGGCTGGTCTCGAAACTGCAGGCTCAGGCAATCCACTAACCTGGGCCTCCCAAAGTGCTGGGATGACAGGCTGAGCCACTGAGCCCAGCCTGAAGTATTTTTAAATAACCATTTATGACTATTATCTAATGTTATCCTCATAAGATTATGACAAAGATGATGGTGATACTATTGGTTAACATTTATGTACTGCATACTGGTTCAGAAGGGGTGCTAAGTTCTATGTAAGGATTATTTGATTTAATCCTTGCAACACTCCAAGACAGTTCTAGCATTTCCCCATTTACAGATGAGGAGAAGGAGAGAGTGTAAATAACTTGCTTAAGGTTTTGGAACCCACAAAAGGCAGAAATGTGTTTTGCATCCAAACAGCACGATTATAGAAGTGACACCATTCAACATTCTATACTGTGTCTTTCCCAGATCCCCTTCCCTGGTTTCATGGACTCAATCATTCAGCAGTTTTTTTGTTTTGTTTTGTTTTTTCTGAGCCCCAATTTTGGGCCAGGCACTATTCTAGTCTCAGAAAATACACTCGTTGGCAAAACAGGAAAAATTCCTGCCCCCGTGGACTCTTCCTTCCATTGGAGAGGAGAGACAAAAAACAAGTTAAGAAAAACGTGTAGCTTATTATACAGAAATAAATGCTAGAAGAAAAAAATAAAGCAATGAAAAGAGCTATGAAGTATCCGGAGGTGGGAAGAACAGGTGGAAATTCTAGGTGAGGAAGGTCTCACCAAGAAGGTATCACTTGAGAAAAGAGTAAGTTGAGATTTATTTCTAATTATACATGAACTTCCTGGTTTCTCACCAGGAAGACAGCTAGCTACAAGTTCACCTCTTAACCTGGGGAGACTTTGGCTGAGGTTGTTTTATTTTATTCTATTTTATTATTTTTTTGAGTTGGAGTCTCACTCTGTCACCCAGGCTGGAGTGCAGTGGCACGCTCATGGCCACGGCAGCCTCGACCAACTGGACTCTGGCCTTCCAAGTAGTCAGAACTACAGGCATGTGCTACCAAGCCCAGCTTATTTTTTGATTTATTGTAGAGATGTGGTCTCACCAAGTTGCCCAGGCTGGTCTTGAACCCCTGAGCTCAGGCAATCCTCTTGCCTCGGCCTCCCAAAGTGCTGGGATGACAGGCTTGAGCCACCACACCCAGCCGTTAAGGTTGATTTACAGGCCTGATGTAGACTGATGTTCAAGTGCAGGCCAGGCGCTGGACGGCCAAGGACCTTGCTCTGAGGAGTCACTTCCAAAGGCCTCTGTGTAATCTGTGACACAAGGTGGGTTGTTGTCACGGTTATTGCTGCACAGAGGTCACCGCAAAGGCATGGGGAACCCGGATGGCAGGTCAGCACACCCGAGCTTGCCCAGCCCAGGAGAGAGCACACGTGGAGATGAAAAGAGAGGGTCGTGTTCTAACTTGCATCCCCAAGTCCATTGCGGTCATAAACTTGAGTAAACATGGCGCCATGTTCTCTGTCAGAGTGAGATTACAGGAGCAGCTCAGGAGAGGAACATTAACTTCAGAAGGGGTTTGGGTGGCAAGCATTAGGCCTCTTGATCCCCGACACAGAATGATCGAGAAAAGGAGGTTAGCAGTGACGCGGTCTGTTCTGTCATGTCTGAACACATGGGTTCATCTCCTCCGAGATGTGACATCCCACAGGTCGTGGAAGCTGTGGGCTCACCCCAGAGCTGCTATGCCTCACCGCCTCCCCCGGGGCTCCCAGCACTCACGGCAGTGACATCCTCCTTCCAGTCCGAAGGGAAGTGTCCCTTGGGGATTCCTGACATCACTTCCATTTTCTCTTCCTAAACTTCCCACCCAGATAGTGACACTGCTGGAATCATGACCTCATGGAACTTTCCATGACAAGTCAAGTGCTCACATCAGAGGGCTGTCCTTTCCAAAGATGTCAAATAGTCTCCTCAAATTGAACACCCTGCCCTCATGGTCCCTGGGGAAAGTTTCATCTTCCGAAAGATCGTTGTGAAAATGACCTTTTTTTTCAACGTGTCACAATTCGGGCCACACAACTTGGCTTAAAAGAATTTTTCCATCTAGATTTGTGAAACCTGCTTTATTTTAAAAGCACTTACTTAAAAGCAAGAGTCCTCTTTCCATGAAAATAAAAACATGATTTCTTCTGGATTCTCAGCTTATAATCTACAGTTTTAGCTTTGCCTAATGTATGGTAGTCAAATTATTGCCGCCATAGGCATTTACTTCACTATAGAGTTATTAAGATATTTAACTGGACTCACTGAGAATTTAGGATGGATCGTGAAGCTGCCGTCAGTGCCTGAGTGCTGTGATTATGCTTGTGTGGGAGTGAGACAGCATACCCTATGTTGGCCTTCTTATAATTTTTAATTACAGGCAGTGTATTTAATCTGTTTTAAGTACTTCATGTAATTAGGAGTGAGGTTTTGTTAATTGTGGACAATTTACAGAAATGCCAAAGCTTTTATCCTTCTGTTCTGTCCTTCTGAACTGGAACAGTATGGTATTTAAGTGTAGTGTTTTAGCTTGTTACACAATGTAACCTGCACCTGTCTTTCCTGGTTGTTGTGTATCACCTAGCACCCACACAAAATTGCTTTAGGGGGGAAAAAAGGGGGCACGTCTTCAGGAGAGCAATCCAAGTGTAGCTGCAATTCACTTCTGCAGGCAGGAGTGAGCCCCTCTCTGTGTAAGACACTGAAGTGGGTGGCGGCCACGCATCAGCGCTGTCTTGAGCATCAGAACTGTGTTGTATTGCCATGAGCTCGTCCTCCAAGTGTGCGGCTCTGGGTGCCCGTGTCGTGGGTCCCCTGCCCTCCCGCTCTCTAGTTGTGCAAAGATGTCATGGTCAGCCCTTAGAAGGGGTGTGTTTGTCGGGTTTTTTTTTCTGCATGGTAGTGTGCCTGGTGCTTGTGTGGGTAATCGAGACTAAGCCACCCTGGGGTGGATCTTTACAACTGAAGTAGTGGGGCAATGTTTGTATTCTGTTTCAAATATCCACCTCAAGAGTAGACTGAGGGTAACTCCCTCGGGTCCCTTCCCGCCGTGGGAGCTTTCCTGTCCTTTCAATAAATCCTGCTTTCAAAAAAACAAGTGGGCGTGAGATGGCTTGATGTGCATTTTCACTATTTTGCAGATCAGAACTGTCAACTTGTTATTCATCTATCCACCATCTTTGAGCTGTGCCTATCTGTGTATCTCTTTCAAAGTTTAAATTATGTTTTCATAGTTTTTCAAGCTGTTTTCCCCTCTGAACAGTATATCATGGCATTTTCATAAGGTTCCTGCAATATTGAAAAGTATTTTTTTTCTTTTTGAGTTGGAGTTTCACTCTTGTTGCCCAGGCTGGAGGGCAGTGGCACGCTCATGGCCACCGCAGCCTCGACCTACTGGGCTTAGGCGATCCTTCCGCCTCAGCCTTCCAAGTAGCTGGAACGACAGATGCATGCCACCACACCCAGCAAGGTTTTTTTGTGTGATTTATTGTAGAGAGAAGGTCTCACCAAGTTGCCCAGGCTTACCTCCAACCCCTGGGCTCAGTCAATCCTCTCGCCTTGGCCTCCCAAAGTGCTGGGATGACAGGCTGAGCCACCATGCCCGGCTGAAAAGTATTTTTGTGCTTATTATTTTAATGTCTGTATTGCATTGAACGCATGAGGTTGAAACATATACCATTAGCGATGATCGATCTTTTTTCAACCTGCAACGTACATTTCTTTCTTTCTTATTTGTTTATTTGTTTGTTTATTTTAACTAGAGAAGGTTTGCTTACATAAGTGGTGCCTTTATTTCTCCTTAATTTGGAAGCCATGAAGCAAGCATACAGGGAGCTGAGGAAGTTTGAAGACCCCACGGTCTAACACCCGGCCATCAGTTTCGTTTCAGGGGCCTGAGAATGTTCCTGCTGTGGGAGCTTTCCTGTCCTCTCAATAAATCCTGCTTTCAAAAAAAAAGTGGGCGTGAGATGGCTTGATGTGCATTTTCACTATTCTGCAGATCAGGACTGTCAACTTGTCCAAGGAACGCTGACACCTTGACAGCACTGCGCTGAAGACGACATAGCTTGTTTCCATCCCGTAAGCTCAGATAGTAGTCGAAGAGGGCTACTCAGAATTTGGTGCAAAGAGCAAACCGCCTGCGAGAAAGCATGTGTAGATGGCAGCCATGTTGGCATCAAGTGACGGCAGCCAAGCAGGGTTGTTTTCCCGTCCTGCTGTAGAAAGGAGAGGCTTGGAGGCCCAGTCGTAGAAGCCGCCAGCAAGCTCTCCCATTGTGCAGCAGACGAGAGGGGGAACATAGTTGTGTTGACTCCACACAGAGGCCCAGAAGAATTAAGGTTGACACTAAAATAACTTTGGCTTCCACACAGCTCACGGCAAACGCTACATAATGAAAAAATATGTCTTTTAGGCCTAAAATTTTCTGGGTTGTGAGAAATGCGAAGCATAAATCATATCAAGCTTCTCCTGGCGTTGGGCCTGCAGGATGCATTTGTATGAGATCAAGGGCCAAATTGCCTGGAAGGGCGAGTGCCGCGAGATGCCAGGGGCGGGATGCCAGCCTCGGATGGGCTGGCGCTCCGGAGGGGCCGTGTCGGAGCAGGAGTGGTGCTCTGGACGGCCAAGCACGGCTCAGCCCGCCTCAGCATGGCCCCTCGAGTCGACTTTTCAGGTGGACACGAAGAGGCCTTCTGCGGTGAGAAGGTGCCCGGTTGCACTGCTCTCTTCCCTTCTTTACCAGCGGGGACTTCTGTGATCAGATGTCCCTGGAGGGCAGAGCGTGAATCTTGCCACAGGTGGTAAAGGGCATCACGTTCTATTTTCAGGCAGCTTGAAGGAGGAGTTTCAATAAGGAGCGTAGGAAGCCAACAAGCATGGTTTCCCAGAGCAACTCTTGGGGGACACTTGAGTACAGTGTCCCAAGTGCACACATGCCCATCACTGACCAGGTCCCGGCCCCCATGTCCCGGGGGAGCAGGGACATAGGATATGGCAGAGATTTGAGTGAGTTACTCCCAGAGTGTGTGGGGAGACGTGAGGGACCTCGGAACAGGAGGATGTCCATGGGCTCATGTGTACGTTCACCAGAAGTGATTAATCTTGGTGTTCCGTTTTTTGTCCGTAGTCAGTTTTACACACCATGTAAAATTGCTTCTTTAGAAGAAAGTCTGCTTTTTTAAAACGAGGAAAGAGGAGGGAAAAGACAGCGGGCCTCCCGGAAAATACTTCTTGGGGCTTCGTTCACGTTTGTCCTTTGTTCTTTATTTTTGAAAGAGTTTAACCCAAGGAATGCTGTGCAAGAAATAACCGGGTTGGAATATAATAAAATAGGCTTAAACAAACATGTCTCTTTCAGCAAATGATACAGATTTTTCTAAAAACTGCCCTTCTGTTTTCTAAGTTCTGTAAGAAAAGCCTGGGCGTTTAGTTTTCTAAATCTTCATGTGCTCTGATTTTTGCAGAGGGAATTCTACCAATATTATATAATGTATATGTTACATATTTATAATCCTATAGAACTTTTTTCTTATAAACGTTTGGACTTAATGGTAGAACATTTTGCTGCAACATAATAATCACTATGTTGGCAACCCTAATTAACAAAAGTATATTGATAAAAATATCTAGGTAGAAATAACTGTTTTTCAGAATCATCCACTACAGAATTCCTTAAAATTCATTTTGGGTTACTTTCCTTATAGAATGCATTACTATTGGGTATCTCATTGTCTTAAAATAAAGGCTAGAGAGGGCTAGAGACAAACCGACCCCAAACCCTTTCCCCTCATTGAAACCTCAGCAAGAAATTCTGAAAGCTGTAACTGAGAACTGGTTTAAGAGCTGGTTTTCAATCAATATGGAGTTGCCTAGCATTCATGTTTTTTGTTTAATTTAAGAATAAACGCTACACTCCTGGGCTCCATTTCGTCCTGTTTGTAAACAACCATGTGTCGCTTCAAATACGTCTTTTCTACGCTCTGTATTAAAGGCCCGGCCATATGACGACACTGAATTCAGCGAGCACATCATGGCACCCACTGCGTGCAGGGTTCGGTGTCTCCCTCTGCTCACCCCGCAGCGGGGCGAGGCCCGCTCATCCGCGTGACGCTCCTACGTGTTGCTTTCTCCAAGGGCTGGCTTTTGCAGAGCTGCCGCGGACCACAGATACAGCCGTGTGACCTGTCCTCTACCAGAATGCCTCAGCCACTGAAAGATGGGCCGTGTAGACACATGCACGTGCTTGGAGACCCCAGATGAATGGTATCATACCGGTGTGTACCACTGCTGATTCTTTGTTCTCAATCACTTGTTTTCAAGGACACTAAAGTCTGTGTAGCCCCTAAAAAAGATAAATAAAAGCGAGTCACTTTTCTTCCTCCAGTCACAGACTAAAGAAATTATTTCAGATAATATATGGCCCTTCAGTGCTGGGAGCAGGAAGTGTTTACTGCTCCAGTCAGGGTCCCGGTTGGTAAAATAAACGGAAACTTCTGGTTCAGTTTTAGGACCTTCTTTCAAATAAAAACTTCATTTTCTCCAGGCAAACAAATTGATTGAATCTTGTACTATTGGTAAGATATTCATGAAGTCAGGTTGGTTTTTAAAGAGTACAAAAACACATTTTGCCCCCTTTTTTTTTCTGCTTTGAGGGCCCGCTAGGCTTGTGTAAAGAAAAACCTAAAGCCACCAAAAAGTCTATGGCATTTCCTTTTCTGATGATCTTTAAAACTGGCTGCGGCTCATCTGTTTGGAGTTATTTAGGGTGTCCTTGCTGGAAAACAGGCCCCGAGATACTTCCTCAACAGGAGATAAAATTTGAGAATGTAGCGTCAAGACAGCGAAAAGACGATTTCACGTGGGAGACACATTTTCTAAAAAGGAAATCTAAAGGAAATGCTTAAATGCCGAAACATGGGGAAATTAAGCTCTCGTCTTCCCCTTTCCGTTTGCCTTTTGCTGCTTTCTGTGTTGTTGTATCTTCTAGAACGCTTATGGATGAGTTTGAAACAACATCCACCTCCAGCTTTTACACACTTGTTTCTCAGCTCTGCACTTTATGCCTCGATTCAACAGGTATTCTCTGAGCCCTTAGCACAAGCCTAGGGGCTGCAGGTCACGTGTAAAGGAGATAGACGCCACGTGTGCCCACGTTGGGGCTTCCTTTCCTCTGAGGAAAGTTGATATTCTATCAGTAGTAAATAAGTAAATTTCTAAGAGTGAAAAGTACAAAAGAAGAAACAAAGCAGGGTCATGTGACAGCACCTGGGCTGAGAGTTGGGGTGAGGAAGCTGCTTTGAAGAAGGGGTGAGGGCAGGCCTCCTGAAGGAGGCTGGAGGAGCTGGTGGTGTGGACACCAGGTGAGAGCATTCCAGGCAAGGAAGGTTCAAAGGCCCTGAGGCAGGAAGGGGCTGGCCATATCTGGGTAAATGAGAAGGGTCAGGAGCACAGTAAGGGGCGGGGGGGGGAAGGGGAATGGTGGTGCAGTGTGGTTCCTGGGCTGTGGGAGGCTGTGGGAGGCTGTGGGAGGCTGGAGTCGGTGGCGTAGTAGAGAGGACCAAGGGGAGGTGCCCATGTGCTCGTGCTGTCTGTGCTGTGACATCTTTGCACTTTGGAAAGACATTGCGAGCGGTCGTTTGCTGAATCCTGTGCCTCATAAGCAGTGCAGCATGTTTTCACCCTGTTCCCTTATTTATCAACATGACAGCGCCCACAGCCCTGTCCTGCAGGCACCTATGTCTGGAGGTCTGCACAGGCCACGGGTTGAGCCTCCCACTGAGGAAGGAAGAGAGTGAGTGGGGGGGGGTGCGTCCAGAGCCCCCACTGCAGAAGCTAGACTTGGGGTCATTATTGCACATCCAGACTGAGATGCCAAGGAGGCACCTGGATGTGAGGTCGGGCCCTCGAAAGAGAGGCCAGGACTGAAGATATGCATCTGGGAGCCAGGAGCATACCTGTGCTTAATGTCTGGAGAAACATCTCAGAGAGAGGGCAGGGCAGGGGGAGGGAGTCTGAATGGAGGCCCTCGGGTGGCGACGTGGGAAGAAGCCCTGAAGGACGGGGAGGGGGCTCTCGGTGAAACAGGAGGAACGCAGGCTTGCGCCAGGTGGATCTGTGGAAGGGCACCCCGAGGAAGGAGCACACGGCGCCCCTGAAGAAGACAGAATCGGGAAGTGACGGTTGACGGTCACCTCGACAAGACCATGGGGCATGGGGGAGGCACCACCTTTGGTGGCCGGACAAGATAGACAGATGCGCCAGGCAAGCGGCTGGGAGGTTGGTGTGTGCGTCAGAGTGTGTCTGTGCATTGACGTTCTGGCTTTGTTTTTGCGAATCTGGCTGACCACTGAGATCATGGCCAAGGCCCCAGTCCAGTGTGCAATTGTCAAGCCCTACGACAGCAGGAAAAAATCTCAAAAGAGAGCGAGCTCAGACATTGCTGATGGGGGTGTACAATGTCGCTGCCACTTTGGGAACCGTTTAAGCGTTTCTTACTGGAGAGTCTGGGAATTCACTCTTAGATCATGACCCGAACACGATGAAAAACGAGGTCCACAGAAAGTCATGTACACACACCATAACATCAGGAAATGGAAGCCACCCAAATGTCCGTTAATAGTTGGGTGAATAAACAGATTCGGTGTTTTCACACACTGGAGTACTACTCAGCCGTGAACAGGGACTGAAGGATTGGCGTGCTGCTCAGTGAGCGACTCTCTCAGACCGTGTGCTGAGGAAGAGACTGGACACACAGAGTTCGTGTTCTCTGAGCACAACTGCATGCGATTCCAGGACAGAGAAACTCATCTATGCTGACTAGCGTAGGAAAACTAACCTAGACGAATAAATATTGGTCTCGGGTGGGGGTGGAGAAGGGAAATGAAGTGAAAAGGGAAATGAGGGTGCCTTTTGGGGAGGCGGAACTGCTCTGGGTCTGGGTTGGCGGTGTGTTTACACGGCTGGATACATGTGTCCAACTTGAGTGAATGAATTAAATCTCAGTAAGATTCATAGAGAGATGGTGAGAGACTAAGGCCACTATTTCTCTTGATTAGTTTCTTTAGCTCTGAGTCATTTTCCTTTCAAATTTGTAAGCTATTCTCGTTCTTGAGTCCTCAAGAACCCTTTTTTAACTGTTTCGTGTCTGTCAAAATGTCACTCATTTACAGGGAACTATCGTATATCGTATAGATTCTCTCTCATAGAGCAGGTAGCAATAACATTCTCCCGTCTTTAGAAATATGTTTCTAGATATGGCTATTTTGATTCTTATTCTAACATACAAGGTAATTCAAGTAAAATGCACCTAATATGTCCTAAGTGCTGTCATCACTCGTTTGTGATATCGATAACAATGCTATTACCTTGACATCCTTTATTACCCAGATTCCACCACATCTTACTAGGAACTGACAGCTCAAATCACAAAGAGAGGCTATTTGAGCCTTTGTTTTATTGATGGATAACTGGGGTGCGGGTATTTCATTCAGGCTGTACCTCAAGTTTCAGTAAATGTACCCGACTCTTTTTAATTTTAAAAATACATATATAATGCTGAACTAGAAGCCTGTGTTATGGCAGGAAAGTCAAGAGCTTTGAAACAGATCTGGATGTGAACCTCAGATTTGCTCCCAGCTGTGTGAGATCTGGCAATTCCTTGCTCCCACCGAGTTTTCATTTTCTTCCCTGTGAAGAGGTAGAGCGATACTCACCTTTCTGCCTCGTTGTAGGGCTGAAATAGCATATGTGGAGCTTCTCATACTGTGCCTGGCTTGGTATACAGGGCCTCAAGTCTGAGCTGGAATTCCACATGCTCCGTCTGTCCACCCACACACACACCGTCCGCGTGCAAGGGGCCTGGGGCACGGCTGCCTCTTGGTTTCTAAAAGACTGCCAGTATTGCTGAAATTTAGCTCGGAATTTTAAACTATAACCTACCCAACGACAAGGCACCACTTGACTACAGCCTCACAGAGATGCAAGGCATGACCTGTATTTTTTGTGACATCTGTGATTTGGGGGTTTTTGAAACAGAATATATGTATATATATTTAAAAACCCCACATCTGTGCTGGGAAGCATTCTCCTTTTCTGAGACATCAGTATGACTCTTCACTTGCATGTGTAATACACACACGCACACTTACACACGTGTGCTTCTATGTAGTTTTTTGGGGGGGTTGCTTAAGAAAACTGGGTCTTTAAACCTGTGCAGCCAGGACTCTGGAAGCTAATAAAAGGCCCCGCTACCCTGTAAAACTTTATATGATCTTTTCACATGATGTCTATATTGTTAAACAGTTTCCTGTGT
The DNA here is from genome assembly GCA_963574415.1 of Tarsius wallacei. Lineage (NCBI taxonomy): Eukaryota > Metazoa > Chordata > Mammalia > Primates > Tarsiidae > Tarsius > Tarsius wallacei. The sequence continues at coordinate 20,511 of CAUYQG010215903.1, read as the reverse complement.
CAGCGGCTGCTGCTGTTCTGACTTTACCAGCCCGGGTTCTGGCCCATCCTCTGCCGAACCCCGGCGTGGACTGTAGACGGGGCTTCCGGCCCCTCTGCAGCAGACGGGGTTCTGGGATAGTCTCTTCTTTCTGTGGCTGTGGAACTCCGTGCCAGGAATCCTATCCGTCTTGGGTCGTCTTCGGGATCCTGCAACACCCCTGCGCCGAGCCCAGGTGTCTATGCCTGCTGTTTATTCCTCAGCTCTTTTAGGAAGACCTTTCTTCCTTGGGGATGAAAGCGTGTCACCACGAAGCCGTTAGCTGGGGGATAATCTCACAATGTCTTTGTTTAGGAAAGAGGTCACCGTGTGTGGAGATCTTTCGGTTCCTTACCCGACGTCATCGTTTTGTTTACTAGAAACAGTTAGAAACCGCCTCTAAGTCGTCTTCTCTTCAACGTCACTTTCATACTTACAGGGTGTTAATTTTTTTTCATGCGAAGATAATAAAGTCATCCACTACCTCTAGGCCAGTGTCTGTTAACCCTGGATGTTTGCTAGGATCATCTTGGGATTCCCTTTTCTTCTACTTGGCCCGAGCTGCACACTTGGCAACGGTCTGGGGTGAGACCCAGGCTTAACCATTTTCCTGTACTCTGTGGCTGAGTCACAAGAGGAGGCAGCGTGTGACAACCCTTGTTTTCGATGCAAAGAGCTTTCGCGAGCATCACAATTATTCTCCCGGATAAGAGAGGGTTTTCTGGTCCCTCCGAAGGGTCGTTGAAACAGAACCAGGCACTCTTTTTTTTTTTAAGTTTATTTTTTAAATTTATTTATTTTTAGAGACAGGGCCTCAATCTGTGACCTAAGCCAGTGTGCCGTGGCCCAGTCATAGCTCACGACCCTCCTGCCTCAGACTCCCAAGCAGCCAGGACAACGGACACCACCCTCAAGCAACCCTCCTTCCTGCCTCAGACTCCCGAGCAGCCAGGACAACGGACACCACCCCTGCACCCAGTTAATTTTTAATTTTTTTGTAGAGAGGGGATCTTGCCATGTGGTCCAGGTTGTTCTTAAACTCCTGGCCTCGAGGGATCCTCCCGCCTTGGCCTCCCAAACCACTGAGATTACAGGTGTGAGCACCATGCCCATCCACTAGGCACTCTTTAAATTGAATGGCAAGTCAGAGTTGCGAGGCTGCTGGTTTTTTAATCCTTCCACTTAGTTTTCACTGGGGTCCAGGAGGAGGCTGGGTCAGAGGACAGTGCTCTGAGTGCAGTGAGGGAGATGGGTCCGGTATAACCCCACTTCCATCCAGCCCCCTGCGCACATGAGACTCTCTGAAGCATTCACAAACACAAGTGGTCAGCAGCCAGAGAGATGACAGGCATGTGAGATGGGGAGTGCGGACCCCAGCAAGGGCAGGACTCACCCCTGCTCTCAAGGGGACTTCAGCCCCTCAGCCCAGCCTGTTGCTTCAGCGGGGAGGGGGCGGGCTACGTGTTGCCAAGTCTTCCCATTTCAGAGAGAAGTAGACATCCCCTCTTGGGGTGATGTTTTTCTGTTATTATTTTTGGCATCGAATGCCAACTCTTTGGGGTGCCTCGTCCCTCTTGTGGGGCTTCATATGGTCTACTGGCCACCCTTTGCAATATCTGGGTTAGATGGTTTCTAAAATACTTTCTACCCTAACAGCCTAAGATTCTAGGAGCTCTAATTTGGACAAAGCCTGAAAACACTGCCTTCAGATGGGAAGCCTCAGTTTGAGTGTGTGTTTACATGGGCTTTCTTCTTCCTGACTCTCCCATTTTTAAGGACCCCCAATACCTTGGATCCCGACAGCCCACCCCGTTGATTCTGACCCATCCTGGAGCAGCTGATGTCTCGAGAATTTACGTAACCGCGGCCACTACGCTGTATTTATAATATGAGAGGATCCTGGTGTTGTGTCAGAGGAAACCCTTGTCTCAACTGTTCAGAAAGGAATGGAATGTATAATATGGCGGGTCTATAAATCATTTTCAAATTAGTCTTCTGTACATCTGGAGAAGAGGACATTTCTACTCATGCATAAATCGCCTATGAACACATTTCAAAAACCTACGCTTAATCTCAGCAATGAACATTTCAAAAAGTAAATTAATATCTTCAAGGGGAAGAAATACAGTATATTAAACAGGAACCCACGAGAAACTCGATAGTTAAGAGTCTGTCAGCGTTTCCATCGAAACCCTGCTTTTGAGGGGTTTGTAACTCACTTGTAGGAATTCATCGCAGGCCAAGCCTTGGCCTGCCGGGTCTCAGCCCAGCACGGTGACGGGTTATTAGGTCTGAAGGACCACAGATTCTTGTCGACAAGATGCTATTTTAAAGCTCTGAGATGAGGTCTAAATAAAGCGAGGGAGTGATTTAAACCCATAGAATCCAGGAACTGCAGAGAAAAGCTCAAACGACTGCTCTGGGCTCAGTGGGCTATGGCTGGGTTTTGCCCAGTCCCACGCAGTGTCTATCCAGAACTGTGCCCCTCTTTGTCTTTGCAGGGCGAGTCCGGCTCTGTTTTCTTATCTGGGTCCCACTTAATGTCACTTTACTTCCCCATTTAGTAGCTTAATATATGGTCTGTTGAGGTTACGGGTTTAGATGAAAATTTATAAATGAGACTAATTAACACTGAACTTGTAACTCTTTTTTTTTTTTTCCATTTGATAAAAGGTATTCATAGGAGGTAGGAATAGAGTATAAAAATGTCACAGGCCATTGTAAATTTCTTGTGTAAATAGCTCTGTGATATGTTGCGTGTTTAAATTAGCACAATATGTATTCATTTTAAATATTGATCTTTAAGGAAGTCCCTTCATAAATCTGAATACTCTTTTCCATTACTGTTTACATTAGGTCTACTGTAGATTAAAAGAGACAGTTGCCTTGTAAATTTGCTTGCAGAGTAAGCAGGGGCATATAAATAATCCTGTTTCCAATTATACCAAACAGTGATGATAAACTATTGGGAGCGGAGGGACGACCGAGCACAGCCTGGCTGGGTCACACGCTCAGACCAGGCCTGCGGCTAGCAGGTTAGTGCAGCTGGCCATGGAGCTGTGGTCCAGCCCAGGAAACAAACAAGAAAGTGGCAGGGAACACAGTTCTGCAAACGTAGATCCATCGCGAAGCAGTTCCTCTGTGGCTGTAAAGTTTCTAAAGAGTTGCCCGAACTATTTAAGAACATAAAAACACAATTGTTTGGCTTGGTTATGGCAGCAGTTGGTCTGGAACCATGTTAATGTGTTATGGTAACCTTCACGGGGAAAACCCCATGGATGGACTGGGTTGTGGTTTGGGGTTTCCACCTTCTCCCGTGGTGGTTCCTCGGGCTGTGGCACGAACTGGTCTTTGAACAATTTGATAGCTCGACCAAATTTCAGCTAGGAATGCTAAAACATAATGGTTGAAGATTAAGAATAAATTTACACCTAAGCCATATCATCCCAAGGCCAAGATCAACCGGTTCTCCTCCACGTCCCATCGTCTATTTAGAAGTGCAAATATTCACATGGAAATGAGGTCGGTTGGAGTGTTTGGCTTCTGTTGGGAAACGTATCTGCTAAGCAGCTGAGAAGTGTATCCATTTCAGCCTTTCCCCTTGACAAGACTCCTTCTCCCAAGCAAAATATAAGAATGCAGGGACAGCAGCTGAAGCTGTTCCATTTCCTCTCCTGACTTTAATCTCTCCCCAGGAAAATATTTCTGGAAACGCTATAATGTGCATGCATTGACACCCTCACTTAGACGCTTAAATAGGTTTGACCTGCTATGCTTTCTCTCTGTCCAGTGAAGTTCTTCTAATGGCTACCTAAAGGGACGTTTATTATTTTCATGACCAATAATGATCATCATAAGCACATGATACTTTCTGGTTTATAAAGTGTGCTTGTGTTCATCCTTATATCATTACCGCATTGACATCGTTATAAGGCCTTTGATCAATATGATTATTTTTTATTCCAATTGTCTTAAATGATGAAAAGACATTCAGAGAGGCTGAGACGGGTCTGTGTTGACTCATCTTGCAAGTGTCAAACCTAGACTCCCGTCCAGCTTTTTTAACTCTGAGTGCCACGTTCTTTCCACTGTGGTTTTAAAATGACACGTTTTGAAAGAGCTGCCTTCAGTGCAGGGAGTCCCTCGGAGGATGGAGGATTGTGGGTGTGATGCACCCCAGAGGTCCCCGCTATGGTCTCTGTGCTGCTGCCTGCCTAGGTGATGGGGGTTGTGCCAATCCCAGACCAGCCTCAAATGTGGCTTTCATGGATGGATGGCTCCAGGGAGGGTCATAGATTGATTCACCTTGCCCGGGCTTCACTTCACTATGCCATGGAAACGCCCGTGAAACAGTCGAAGGGTGAGAAACTGGAGGAAGTCGGTGAGAAACGGCAGGATGAAGCCGTGTCTGTGCCAGGGCTCTTTGGTTTGCTATTTTAGAACTTTATTTGATCGCTCTTTGCAGTCCCTTGTAGGTTACGTTTCAAGATTATACACCTAATAAATCCTTCTGCCTGCCTGGCGGAGCTAATTTTGATTCCCAGAAAGTTGGACTTAATTGTTCACTCTAATTTTTTTTCTTTCTCTTTTTCTTTTCTTTTCTTTTTTTAAAAAAAATCTAATGGCAAGATATTTTACCAGATGCTCTTAGAAATGAAAGAACTTTGGGGAGCAGGGATTAGGTGGAATTCCTTGAGAAGTGCGGAAAGTGGAGCAGTTAGCCGTACCCTCTGTGGACACTGCCTCATTCCTGCACCATGTCTGGTAGGGAGGCCTGTACCTAGAAAGGACAGCTCTGTGTTAGTTGTGAAGGCCTCTCTCTGCAGGATCTGCAGGACACAGGGCTTTATGGAACTACCTTGCAAAATAAAATGTTAGGTGCTACAATCTAGTTATGAAAGCCTCAAACTTTAACAAATAACGTGAACTTTATTTTGTTTCAAGGTGTTGATTTTTGTACAGAATTTCTGGCCAACTCTAGGAAGGAAAACATTCTATAGTAAAATAAGAAACGAATAACTAAAGACACCTAATTTGGTGATTGCCACCCAAAATTATATTCACCGGTTATAAATCAATTACTAGGCCTAGTTATAATTACATTAATAACAGTGGTTTGCTTTTCCAAATTCAAGTATTATATGAGGAAGAAATGTTCTGACTCTAAATGCTTTTAATAAAGAAACTCGCCATTAAAAAAAAAAACACAGTGGTAAGAAGTGTATTTTTTTAATCTTCACTTTTTGTTTTTTTGTGCACATGGTTTTCAAGAAAAAGGAAAGTAATGATTACAGTAAATTACAGGAGTCAGGCAGCAAGGTAATTAACAGGTAATTATCAATAAACAATTTAACCACAAAAGCTTGGATCCTACCTACCACTTGTCAACAATAAAAGCTTAGTAACTCCACATGCCACTGGAAACAGAGGCCACAGGGAGCCCCAGAAAGGATTGCTAGTATAAATAAACAATTCCTTCTTGAGAGAATACACAAAGGCCAGGCTGTGAGTGACCACATAGAAGAAGGAAAGAAAAATCCAGTAGGCAGGAAAAATATTAGGAAACCAAACATTTGGTTTCAGATTCAGGAGTAAAATATGAATGTGCTTGGTACTAAAGCCAGAAAAATTATCTATGAAATGTCTCTCTCATCCCATACATAAATTTTGTGTTTCTTTAAGCGCTATTGGAAACATAAGATTATTTAGCCAAGTTGGCATGATGACTCAGGAAAAAGTGGGCCTTTCCAGGTTTAAATATAGTCACTGTGATTTATGTGCTACATGATTAGTGAATTATCCACCCCAAATATATTTATTATGGAAATGTACAGCCAGATTTTGAAAGCATCTCTAAACTTCATACAAACCTTGATTGGAAACGTCTTCCTTTTTAGAATGGGCAGGTCTCTATGACTCTAGCCCGAGGGCCTGGGGGCTTTCTAGTTAGCTACTGAGAAAGGAGCCATTTAATTCAGACAAAAGGACCTGCCCTTTCTCAAGTAAAGAATGAAATAGCCCTCAATTTCGATTTCACTTGGGCTTTATCAATGTGGTACTGGGATACAAATTGAAAATAGCTTAAGTGGAAGAGATTTTCTGAATTTTATTTTGCATGCACGCACACACACGTGCACACACACACACACACACACACATCCTGTCTAAAACGACAGCTGAACATGTCACAATCAGACGCACTTATTGAATATTATCATCACCTGGTGATGTGCTAGGCCGAATCCAAGTGCACTGAGTAAATATGTTCTCTGTCATCCGAGGTGCGAGAGATAAACCTGTCGCAGGACACACGTGAGTGATGTACGCACAACTGGATAAACACTGAGCAGATGTACAGATTCAATAAAGATCTCACTGTCTCCAGGCCAAGGGCCAACGCATGTGTGAGTGATGAAAGAAAGATGCTTGTGGAATTGCAAGGTAGATAAGGGGCTGGAGGAGGAATCGCCGCTGGACACCAATGCCTCGGAAGAGGCTTGGACAGAAGGGAGATCCCACGGCCCACTTGAATGTGGTTGGAGACAGGTCTGGCCCCGCGGGGGCAGGGGCCTCGCCTGGTGTGGGGGTGGAGTCGAGCACAAAACCACAGTCTCGACCGAGGGCCACGGACCCAGGCGGACAGGTTGTGGGATTGGGGGTGGGACCTGACTCTGCAGAGATAATGCTATTTAGAGTCCCACAGAACCGCATGGCCAAATGGCCGATGCGCCTGTGCTTTGTTTTGCCCAAACTCACCCCGACATCGCGCCCACAGTCTCTGTTGCCTGTGTCATGTCTGCCTGCATTTTTTCCTTCAGGTTGCCCACATCCAATTGCATTCATTAGAACTCCGCTCAGTGACAAGTTTCCCATGGTTTTCTTAATTCCCTTTTGAATGTTTTTAGACAAACCTAGATCTTGTTAAAAACCCTCCCACTGTGTCTTCTGTTGCTAAAAAGTAATTAAATAAAGAGTGAGTTTGGGTACATCTATCATATAATTTGAAGTTACACATGAATGCAAAGAGGAAAAGTGACTTTGAAAGATCAATTCTCAAATTTTGATTTAAGAACGGCACCATTAGCTGAAATAATATGAGCCGAGTCCATTCTTTGACCTTTGCGAAGTCTAACTTAGTCAATTACCACAGCAGAGCGGGGGACCAAAGAATCTCTTTGAACGGTCAGGCCCAAACTGATTCAAGTTTGCATGTGGTTAAAAAAGACATTAGTTAAAAATAATTGATGCTGCCTCTGACCTTTGAAATGAGGAAGGACATTCATTGTCCTCCCCAATTCCCACCCTGACCATGTGACTCCGCTTAGCTCCCGGCATCACTTAAAACGGGCCCTTTTAGTCTGCCTTGATATTAAATATCTTTAATAACATAAACAAAGTTGCGTTCTTCTTTTTTTTTTTTTCCTGTTTTTTTTTGGAGTCTCACTCTCGCCCAGACTGGAGTGCAGTGGCCGCTCCCGGCCACTGCAGCCTCGACCTGCTAGGCTCCGGTGATCCTTTCGCCTCAGCCTTCCAAGTAGCTGGAACTACGGGCGTTCTTCTTAAATGACTGGTGTCAACAACTCTTGCTCAGAGGCTTAGAGTATGTGTTTTCCACGGCTCACAGCTGGCATTTGGAAACATGCACATGCTGTTTCACAGACTGACCACTGACCAAATCCCTTGGGCAACAATCCCCTTGGGATTGTTATGGTACGACTACTGACCATTTTCCTTCCAGGTTTCTGTAAGACCCAAACGTAGGTGTAGTTGTGTTGTTGTGCACATGTGACGCAGTGTTTTAGGGAGGTATTTCTCAAATGCATCACAACCCTTTGTTGCCACCAAGAAGCAGGACGTGTGCCTTCTTCCCAGCGTCCCCAACCTGTTTCCTTCTCTGCCAGCCATCACCCAATGTGTACAGAGGCCCCAGTGCCAGGAATCCCCTCAGCAACTGTGGGTGGAGACTGAGGGGATGGGCAGAAGGATCCCCAAGGTATGCTCTAGGTAACAGTATCCAGCTTCATGTAGGACACATCTCGATTTAGCTCTTGTTTCAAAATTGCTTTCTAGTTCAAATGTATTCTTGGAGTTTAACAAGTGTGCCCCAATGTTCCCAGATATCCCAGCTGTAAATCAATAAATGAAGGGCACGTGACATGGAGTTCCCATGAGAGACCATCCTTGACTATTCAGTCAGCGCATGAACAGACCACCCCATTGGCCACAGGCACACCCATCCCAGTATCTTCCTCTAGAAGCTCTCATGTGTCTGTTGGGTCCCCGTTGAATGGCTGCCGTAGCGACCCTGACTGTCCCCCTTGCCTTCCGTCACATTTGTTGGGCTTCCGTGTCATACGCTTCCCCCTCCCACCGCCCAGCCTGGCGAGTGGCACCCCCACTGCCTCGTGCGGCAGTTGGCAAGTAGGTACTTGAACTTGCAATTTTCAGAGGGAAGAGCAGCCGAGATGCAGATTTCAACTGGAATCAGTAAAAAAGCAATGAACAGCGCGGGTAAGGTTTGCGATGGGGAGGAAGGGAATCAAGGCAGAGACGCCTGGCCTGGAGTGAGGACAGAAGAGTTGATGATTTCCGTGTCGGGACTTCATGCCTAAACCGTGGGAGAGTAGAGACCCCCAGTGGGAGGGAGGACACTGTCAAGAGAGTAACTTACAGTCATAATAACCAGAATTTAACAGGGAGGATCCATCCACATAATTTATTTCTGACTCTTTCCCCCACCTCCCCACCCGGGGAAGGGGAGAGCAACATAGCATGTGAGTTTGATATAAAGGTTTGATTTAAGATATGCATTTTCCCCCAAAAGTAAGGCCACATTTCATAATAAATAAGTGGAAGACATTGAACCATTTTGATAAAGAGGGTGCCTATCATTATGAATTGGTCACCGACTTGGCAGCATCTTTTATTGTCAAAGGAGTCATAAGCAGTTTACGTAGTATTTAAATCAAGTTTTGCTTTTTAGCAATCACCTATATTTTTTAGAGTCTGGTTTAGTGTTGGCAAATAAAATCTGTGCTTTAGGATTTCCATGAAAATTGTCCTTTATGTCATTTTGCACAAAGGGGACATGGCTTGGAGTTTGATTTAGCAAGTCTGCCATCCACAGAGACATGCTCTACTTTGGACATTACCTCTGCCTCCAATTCGAAAACTACAGCCCACGAGAAGTGCCCTTAAAAGATCAGGCTTTTTGGGCCCTCTCCTATCTTGGGGAGGTGAATCTCTTCTTTCTGTCTCTCTGTCTCTCTGTCTCTCTCAATTTACTTTCTAAATAAACTATATTTCCCAATCTAAAAAAAAAAGATCAGGCTCAATCAAGGGCCTGTCCTGATAGATGGCTGCTCTTCTCTGGGACAGAAGACGACAGAAGATGTCTGTTGTCGTGGTCACCAACCCAGGGTTTAGAAAGATATTGGTCGTATTCTCCATGGAGCTCGTCACTCACAGACCTCAACTGTCCTCTCCTTGGTTTGCACATACCAAGTGAGCAGACACACTCTCACCCTCACTGTGTGAAGCCATTTCCCTCCCTCTAGACCTCTCCTAGTGCTGGCAGCCTATTTCTGAAGGGCAGTGCGTAAGAGAGGACAACAAGACAATATCCCCCATGGTGGCATTGGTCTTGGAGTAGCAGCCATTCCGTGACGGAAATTTCAGGGTCTTGCGACTCTGAAATGGATCAAATGGCCTTAAAAGCAAACCATTTGTAAGCGTCACCAATGTGCACACATGACACACACAAACACACACAACACATGCATGTGCACACACAACACACGTGCACACATGCAGCACATGCATGTAGCCACAATCCAAAGCTGCTGGAAATCGGCCTTGAAGTGCTGGAGCCTGAGATGTCTGAAGTAGCCTACAATGTGCCAGAGACACTACCTGTGTATCATCCTTCTCACACGCTGTGCTTGATGTCACATGCGACACTTCTCATTTCTGCTCGGCCCTAATTGCGACTAAGTTAGGATGCTTGTTGGCAAAACTTCCCAACAGGTAATTGTAAAGCGAGACAAGCAGCTAATACACTTACCCAGCAACAAATCAAAACATGTCTCCCATGAGAGCTTCATAAAAACCGTGAGGTGTTTTCCAATGCAAGCTGTGTGTGGGTTTGTGTGTTGATGTGGTCATCCCCACCATTTTGTGCCTCTGACAATGCCGTTTTCCAAACTATGTCTTTATTCTTGTTGTGGTAACATACCTCTTTCCTCTTTGAAAATGGCGATCTCAGGACACACGATGCCTGAGATGGGTAGGGGGTGATCAGGTCATCCAAGGCGGAGTGAGCTCTTGCCCAAAAGGCCTTCCCCTGCAGGTGTCGTGCTCACAGTGACATTCCTTAGAGCGGCTGGTGCCCACTGCAGGCACCTGTATAACCCATGGGCGCACCTTCCCGGGCTTCTTCTTGCCGGATGCCCACAGCCCACAGCACAGGGGAAGAACCTTAGACAGCTCCCTTCCCTGTGATTGCGAGAGAATCCCAGCTAAGTCCGCAGCTTAGCCAGAGAGCATATTGGTTTCAGCAGACTATGGTCAAGTTAATTAAGGATGATTAATGGGGCATTTTCCTTCCAATGATATCTGTGACAGAACAAAGCTGTCTGAGGCTTGTCAGGCAGAATTTGAGTTGAATGAGTATTTATGTGATCAAATCTGAAGGCTGCCTCTTGACAGAGAGAGGATTCATCCATCAATTGCGCTGGCTCACAGGGTGGGAAATTGGTCTCTCCCGAAAGGTGCTGCTCCCAGCCCCCTTCCTTTCATTCAATCACCCCTCGGGCTACAATGCATCTCCAGCTTTTACCTTTGACCACCTCGAGGGCTATCAGAGGAAAGCACAGGCAGGAGTGAAAGCATCTATTACTGGGGCTCTTTCTCAGCTGAGCTCGCACCATTGATTTCTCTTAAGCAGAAGGTTATAAAGTGGCACAGGCCTGAGCAAGGAACTCACTGGCATGAATAAATGTTATCTTACCACTTGACACGAAATGAGCATGGGCTTGGCCGAAACTGATCACGGGGCTGTGCTTTTCCCTCTTGAAGCGGAACCCTGTTTCTTAAGCATCTGAGGGTGGTTCATTCCAAGAAGAGTCCAAAGACAACACACTCTACGGGCAGATGGTTGCTGTAGCAACACTACGATCTACAGTGGTCACATTTACAGGCTCAGCGTTGTGGCCAGCAGCCCTGCAGGGATAGCCTCTGTCGGCGTCGGCTCTGGCTGGGCTGAGCCATGGTCTACCTGGACAGCAGGCTCATTTTCACTCGGGATTTGCAGGGTCTCGTGTGATTGCAGTGAGACAGCGGCAACGCAGAGTGAGGGGCGGGGATGAGCTAAAGAGCGCCTGTTTGTCTTACCAGGTGATGCAAGTGAGGTCACTTGCCTTATCTGCTTGGAGATCACAAAGCATTCATGTGACTAGGACAGGTGTGGAGATTCTTGTTTGGTAGATGTGGAAACTGAGCTTGAAAGAGGCTCCTTACTTGTTAGGGTGACACAGCTGATTGGCCGAGATGGGACGGGGTCCCTTTCCGGATCTCTCCACCCTCCCCCTCCTCTCTCTCGGGGACGCCTGTCTCTCGGGGTAGTGGCTGGCTGCTTCTTTGTGTTCTCAAATGATGGCATGATGTTTGCACCAGAACGTGAGTGTAGTCATTTGGATTTTTAACAGTCAAAGCCACTTGAGCAAGTTTAGTCTTAGGTGATGTTGGTGGATTCTCTATTTAATTCTGGTTGACAGGCTGCAACTTAGAGTGGACAGTCCTGGCACGACTGGGTACTAGGACTCTCGGTGACTCAGGGGTTACGGGCAACTGCACACGGTCCCTCCAACGGTGTCAGCGTGGGACACACAAACACTGGGAGATACACCCTTCCCCGAAGCGTAGCCCCCAATTCCTGAGATGTGCGCTACAGGAAGAAGCATGGGCCTGCATGCCCATGTGAGTGTTGCTGCTGGTCTTTGTTGAGGTATTTACAGAGAAGTGTTGCTTTTTATACAGCTGAGCAGGCACCTTGTTAGTTGTTTGTCAGAAAATTTCACTTGTTCCTCAAATCATGCTTACGTGTCTTGAAATGTGCAGTAACTGATTCTATAAGCTATGTTCTCACTGTCTTGGAAAAGCAAACATGAGTCATTATACAATAAAAATTCCTTTCTGTTTTACATAAAAGTTTTGTAATCTTTTGCCATCACAGTATTAATACTTGGGGGCAAAGTTTGTTACCTTTGTTAATGTGTTTTCAGGTATAACATGAGCTGTAAAAAAGAAAATGACTTAATAGAAGGATTGCCAATGGATTAGATCAATTTCAATTAATATCCATTTCTCTAGACTTTTTGTGTTATATATTTAAATTTAACTAGAACCCTTAAACGAACCCTAACCTTAACCCCATGTAACTATTACTTAAATTATAACGAGTTTTGATTTCTAAAATTTTTTTTAATGAGTGATTAGAATTTCAAAAATTCAAGATAAACTTTGGCTTTTTTAGCCATATTGTTTTCGAGAATTACATTAAATATTTTTTATCTAATATTTTTTCCTCCAAATTTTTTTCTGTGGAAACGTTGGAAGCCCTTACTTTCATCTGTTTTTCCTTTTCAGAGGTTTTTCTGTAATAATAACGAAGACCCCTTGTGTAGTTCTAAAAATGCTTTAGACTGATAATTTTTTATCCTGTAAAATGTTTTGGGATAGAAAAATGTGTTGTATTTTAGTTTTAGAGAAAATAATCCAAAGATCAGAAAAGGATGAGCTGGAGACAGCACAGAGCTGACCCTCCAAGTCGTGGCCCCCGTGGCCCTGGGACAGTGTCCTTTGAGAGCATCCCACAAAAAGGGATGAGCTGGAGACACAGCACAGAGCTGACCCTCCAGGCTGTGGCCCCCACGCCCGTCCAGCAGCATCCTCTGAGACCGTGCACTCAAAATGCCCCGACATCCGTCAGACGTAGAGAAGAGAATGCCTTTCCCCTTGCTGTGCACGCTGCATTTCCACCAATCCGCTTGGATCTGGTAGCTTTGCGGGTAATTAGATCACGGTCTGAGCCACAGAACTCAGAAGTCTGTCATGTCAACTACGATTAAGTCAGGTCTTTGTCCATCCAGAGTTGAGGCAATTGATTTCTTAGACCTGGTACAGGACTTTTGTGTCTATTAAATTTTAAAAATTAATTCAGACACAGAGCTCTAACCTGGTGAGATAATTTAACATCCAGCTTCTGCTACTTCCTGGACCGTATGCTTTCACCCGTGCCTTCTTCCTCAGACTAGGCCTCTCTTGTATCGCCCCCCTCATCTGGGTCACCCGTGGGATGTCTGGATGGAGCAGGGCAGTTTCCAGGTTGCCACTGGTGGTCCCTGTCTGCAGACCCTTGAGCCCAGATATGCAACAGTGACAGAAATAAAGAAAAGGCATCCCTTTTTTGTCCTGGATGAATGACATCATCTTCTAGGTCATAGTTCCTGTGTAAATGACAGTCATTCAGGCAGGTCTCTGGCGAGTGTGACGGTGGCCACACTTCCACCTGGAATAGGCAACTTGGTCACACTGTGGCACACTGCTTGTGGCAAGTTGGGCTCATTTACCTGAACTCTCTTGATTGATCTTACGTGGGTGAAAGGAATTTGGCAAATACTGAGTTGGCAGTTGGCCATTTAAATACAGAAAGAAATGTCCATGCACCATATCCACATTCTTTTATAATATTTTCAACTAGGTTAGTTACAGGACAATGGAACATAGCATTTTGGCTACACGGTAGGTGAAAAAAATCAAAAAATGGATCAAAAATCATTTGAGGTTTTAGGAAATGTAAGAAAGCTGGCTCAGAGAGGAATATATATACATATATATTAAATTTTAGTTATTTATGTTGTTGAAAATGTATATATATATTTCATTGAGCATATTAGCAGTTATATCTGAATACTGTTATGCATGATATATTCTGCATCTCTACCTGGAATTATTAAACATATTTTACAAAGCTGTAACTAAAAGGTATGGGTTCTGCTGTTCAGATTCAGCAATTTTAGAAAAAATCTCCAGCCAGGAATACACAAGCAAGTGGATAAAACACACGCTACCCGGGCGCGGGTGCTTGGTGGAGGACTTGAGCTGTCACCTCAGGCTGACCGTGAACTGTGGCTGCCTATGACCTCAAAGCCTGCACCCGGTTCTTGTCCTCAGGTTCCTGAACGACCTGTATGGGAAACTTTCCATGGCAAGGCAGGCACAGTCAGCATTCACAATCATACCTCATTGCAGCCTCAACCCTCTGGGCTCAAGTGATCCTCCTTCCTCAGCCTCTCAAGTAGCTGGGACTACAGGCATGCGCCTCCTTACTCAGCTACTTCTTTGATTTTTTTGTAGAGACGAGGTCTTAACTATGTTGCTCAGGCTGGCCTCTAACTCCTGAACTCAAGCAATCCTCCCACCTCGGCCTCCCAAAATGCTGGAATTACAGAGGTGAGCCACTGTGCCCACCTGTTGCCTAATTTTCCTGCATAATCCAGCGTGTATCTACAGTGTACAAGATGCCACCAAATCAGATTTTGAGGCTCTTACCCACGCTTCTTCTTGGTTTGCTACATTATTTCCTGAGATTGCTCTCTCTGTCTCTCTCCCCTCCGTCTCTCCCCACCTTTTCTCCCCCCACTCCTCTCCCCTCTACCAAAAACAAACAGAAAGCAGCCCACTGGCACACATTTCCCATGCCACCTACAGTCTTCCTTGCTCTCCCCCTGAGACCTGCTCTGTCCCTCCTTTTCCTCTGGATCTCACCCGGGCAGTCTCCCCTGCCCTCGGCCCCTTTCCTTTAGCCCTCCCCTGCCCAGCAGGTGCTCTGCCTCTGCACACCTGCAGCCCTGGCAGGGCCTGTGTAAGTGCCTGCCTCCACCTGCAGGCGGTGAGCACGGTGGAGCCTGCCTGTGGCTGCCCTGTTGATGAACACACAGCACAGCCCGGCATGCAGCAGGAGCTCAACAAATGACAGGGAAGGAAAGACAGGAGGGAGAGCAGGGGGAGAGGGACAGCGCCATCTTATAGAAAAGTATCTCGAGTGCTCTCTCAGGCTTGTTTCAGATTGAGCACAGCCACAGGGAGAAGTCAGCACCCGCCTGGGGACAGGCCCAGCTGCCGGCCTCTGAACCATGCACCCATGCCAGATCCTTACGTGTAAAGCTGCCTACTACGTACGTACTGGGTGGTGGCCCTGGGAAAGGCAGATGTGTGTCGATACATGACACAGCTGGCCCGGACCCCTTCCCAGTGGCCAGGATGGTCACTTGTCCTGGCTTGTCCCCTTCCCCCTTTCACTTCTGACCATCTTTAGATGATGAACTGAAGACCCGATGCTTACATGGGTCCTAAAGTCTACTCCAAGTTTCCCTGTGTTAAATTCTTGACCCACCTTTGTCAGCTGGCTGAGGAGCCATGATGAAGACCCTCAGCACCCATTTAGGGGACAAGAATGCCTGTTCAAATGCTGGCTCCATTGAGTATAAGCATGTGGCCTTGGACAAGTCCCCTCTCTGGATGTTATCATCGTCCTCTGCACAATCAAGAGACTGGCTGTCCCCTTGAGGCTTTCTGGGTGATCAGATGCACAAATATCTCACCAACTCTAAGGAGCATGCGGTCACACACCAGCAACCAATGAGGACAGCCTCATGGACACTCAAGCTGTCCACCAAGAGCGGCGTTGGGTTCCTTTATCGTGTGAAGTAGGTCATAAGATGGGAGCTGTCACTCCATTCCGAAATTATGCAGTGGGACTTGGAGGGAGGTGTCTGCATAAGGAGAGGTTCATTGTGCCGTCTCTTGGCTTGAGTACCTCTGGAAAGGGCCCCCGACTTCACGGTTTGCCACTCTAGAAATCCACCCAGATTTTTAAAATACCTTGAGTCCTGAATGTTTAGATTCCGAATGTATTTACATTACGGTTGAGTACCGTTCCTTCCTTGCCTCGATACGTGAATACTATTTTTGTGTGCGAGTAAGCTTAAAAATCGACTGTCTAAATATTTAACCAGAGTTATTTTAAAAGAATTTCATTATTTATCTTCTTTATGATTTATTTGATCACATTCTGTGTCTGTAGTTACGGTTTATCATAAGCAACCCATCTGCTACAACAGCCAAATTGGAACATTCGGGCAAGATGCGTTCGGATCTCATAAACATGACAAGAGATGGATTAATTTCGTCTCTCTCCATGTTTAACCAATTTAATTTGTTTTCTATGCAGAAGAGGCTCTAAATTTACTTAATATATGTTAGCACTTAGGAACATAGTCAGAAACAAGGCGGAGGTCTTAACCTATTCGTAAATAAATGAGAAGATTCCTGTCGGAGCGAGAGAGAGAGAGAGAATTTATGTCAAACAATCAGGAATTTAATACATAGTGGTCTTTTAGGATGTCCAGTTTGTGTACATACTCTTAAGGCACGATTACGAATAACTTCACTTCCTATAAACAATGTGACTGGAGAAATTACTCACAGATACAACAAAAGGGGAAGAAAGGTAAGACGTTTCAACCGAAGCCAGCAAGTGAATTACTTTCCCTGAAAAGGTTAAAAACGGCAGATTTATTTTTGGCTGCCATAATATTTGTCTTTGTTGGGCCAGCTATCAGAGGTCTTCTCTAGGAGACGTGGGACTCATTGAGACATCATCACGTGACCCCAGGTTCAAAGCGGGAGCCCAGCCCACTGGGCCCAGGGACCCCAGGAGCCTGGCTGAGGGGAAGTCTGGGACTGAATGAGTAGATGGAGGCCTCTGTAGGGAAAGCTCTTGGTGTGTCTGCAAGGTTCCCTCTGCCCCTGGAAAAGGTCAAGTAGAGGACTTCTTAGCGCAAGCAGAGTCATTCATTTTTCACTCTTTAGGTAAAGGATGGATGTCATATTATTAGTGGAAACGTGATGAACTGTTAGAGCGACAGAGGTCCTAATGATCTATAAAGCCATTTCTCTCAAAGTTATGGATTCATTGCTCTGAAGTGCTAAATATATGTTGTTCTAGGATCATGCAAGTCATGAATACTAAACACAAAAATAAGCATACGTCTTTGATGATGATTTATTGCCAAACAATTTGGGGCTAATACATCCACATTATAGGGTGCAAATGCAGATGTGACATACTGCGTGGGCCTTGGAGATGGAGTGCGGCTGCTTCTGGAAAGACGGGTGGGGCCTGCACGCCAGCGAGCCTTGGAAGCACCACATTTGCAGAGCCCTGATAGATGGCTCCGCACGCGCGGTAGCTGGCTCCCTAAGTTCCACACTTAGCAAGAGGACTGTTTCATTCCCTGATGACTTGAAAACCTCACATGGGGCACGCATGGTGAGTTGGTATGTGGGGCAGACGAGATGAAATTAGTAGCTCCTTTTGGTCGGCACCGAGTCACATTGAGCGCAAAGGCTGCCTCAGGGCTGCACGGACCCAGCAATACAGGCTGCCATGTCCAGTGTCCACCATGGGGACACTGTCACTCCTCCGTGGCTGCTCAGAAATCTTCCCAGGAGCACCCACACTGGGGTCTCGGGCACACGTTATAGCTGCTTTTCCGTGTTATCACAAAGGTCTACGATGGCCCTCAGGCTACCGAGCTAAGCAGAGAGCTCTGCGGAAGGCCAGGCTGCCTTGTTTCTCATGCAAGTCTACCCGCTCCTGGTCCTCGACCCCTGCCCTCCAGGACCACAGTTTCCTGTTTGTTCATCTCTGCTTCCCTCACCCTTTCCTCTGCTTCCCTCCTTCACTCCTCTTCCCTTCTCTTTTGTTTTTAATGTCCTGTCTTTCGCCCCCTCTTATCCTGGCTCTTGCTTTCTGAATCAGGACAGGAGATACGCTGACCTTAAGTCTATTAATGCTCTTGGTACGCTCTTGGCACCATCAAGAACTTGCTCAAAGGAAGATGCTTTCTGGGGCCAAGAGAAAGCCAGCCACCCTCCTGGAACAGGGAAGGTGAGGTTCTTCTCCGGTTCTCAGGCCAGGATTGCTCATTTCATCAGTGATATCTAAGTGGATCCCTTCATTTCTCAGCCATCTTTCATTGGTATGATGTGCACAGTAAGGTAGTTGTAAAGGCGTTTGTGCAAGGCCTTTAGAAAACAAGTTACGAGCAGAAAGGAAGACAGAGAAAAGCCAACAACCGCGCACAGTCCTGTTGTCCATGTGGACGGCCTGCGTGGTCTAATTTATGTTGCTGAGAACCCAACTAAGCAGAACCCCTGCACTCCTGTGGGGTAGTATTTCCTCAAGGATGTACGGTCTTAAACAGCTTCTTCCTGTATTAGGTTCACACACGACTTTCTTTAACATAAAGCAGGTATGTCCGCTCTCTCGTTCTATTTCATTTTCTTGGAAAAGTAGATTTATTATGGGCCAGTCCACTGAATTCTGCTTACTGTTGACGACTGACGGTGCCCTCCCCGGCATTGCCTGGGGAATTCACTTAGTACAGAGTCTTATTCCACACCCATTTCTTTATTTTCCCCCCTCCATCCTCCTGTTCCGAGTTCTGTTTCAAAAGTGATATTGCCACAGAGCAGCTGGTAGCATTTAGCAACCACCTGCGCAAGTAGTTCTGTTTCCAGTGGAAGAAAATTTAGCTTACATAAGGCGAAAAAACGGTACCGTGCCGGCCTTTCCATTTTTATTTGTATTTGTGTACGTTTTCTTACTCATTGATGAATGTTCTGCTAAGTGAAACCCAACTCCCTGGTCGGGAATGAGAAACTGTAAGGTGTAGCAGTCATTTGTTTCAATAAGGGCTGGCTAAATTGAAACTCTGTTAGCCAGGTGAGGTTCTGATCAGAGCCAGGAAGAGATTCTTAAAATCAAGGACTTCTTTGAAGGGTGAGAAAGGCCCCCTCTTGAACTGGAAACTTCTACGGTGATTTTCCAGGTAACACCCCTGCCCGTCGTCTGTGAAAGATCGCGATGTATGCCGTATTGCATGGCCAGACTTTTAGGGCCCGGCGGTAGACAAATTGCTTTCTTATTGCTTGGGAGCAAGTTTAAAAATCTCCAAGTCTTCGCTGCGTTGTTTGCATAGCTGCCTGGTGGATCTTGAGCCTGAGGGCACCAGCGGCGACCAATGTGTCAGGCAGCATGATGTCCTCAGCAGAGGCAGCTGCCCTGTAAATGGAATACCCCCGGCGGCCATCCACACAGTGTCTCTGAGTCTCCCTCACCACCCCCTCAGCTAACCCATCCATCCGCATGCTTTTCCCCTGGGTGGGGGAACCGAGTCAGAGCAGGACTAAGCGACTCACTCAAGGTTTATTGGCGAGAAAGTGCGAAATCTTGCAAACTTCCGGCATAGCCATCTTGACATTAAAGCCCCACAGTTGCTGTGGTTTTATTTAGCTGTAAAAGGTACTGGGAGCTACGGCATCTCGCTGCACGGTTATTCTGTTCCGGAAAAACTGTAAATAAATGCTACGTTTCTTTTTGAATCCAATTTTTTTTTTCATGGAAAGGATCTTAGAGGATCAACAAACTGAATGTGTGGCCGAGATCACCTCCTAGTGAATTCCCTTCTCTCCTTCATCCTCTCTTCCTTCTTCCGTCCTCCCTCCCTCCCTTCCTCCTTCCTTCTGTCCTTCCTGGCTTCTTTCAGTAGACCTCAGAAGCCCACCCAGCTCCTCATACTCCCTTTCTCCACACTTGTGTCCAGCGATTTGCCAAGTGTCATGTTCTACACCCAGAAATGCCTGTTGATTCTGCCGGATCCTCCCAAATCCCACCACCTCCCCCCTTCATTTGGACCCCTCGTGGCTAGGACTACGTGTGCACATGCTCCCCATGGCTGCCCCCACTCAAGGCCCCCTTCTCAAACACCCAGCCTGAGACACTCCACCCTGCAGGCTCAACTACAGCCCCTGTCTTCTCAAGCAGTTCTCGCTGGGGTCTGCACAGCCCCGGGGCCAATGGAACACCTCAAGAGGTGGCCCTGGGCGGGGAGTCCGGTATCTGGCTCCCTAAATCCATCCCTTCCTCAAGCACTGCGGTACCACTTTCTGCCTATTTGATTTCAGGATTTGCATGAGATTTCGCTTGGGAAAAGAAGCCTTCTGCTGCTGAACAATTTGGAAAACTAAAAAGCCAAATGCTTTAGCCTGACGCATGCCGTGCTCAGTGACGTCCCCCCAGGCTCTCTCTCCAGCTCTCTGTGGCCCGTGTCTCGCCCACCACTTCCCCAACCGCCATCCTTGCCCAGGGCTCTCCAAAAGGTTCCATGTCCACCCCCTCCCTCACAGTCTGCCTGTCGTCCCCTCCGAAGCCCATGGCCATGTGTGCTCTTCATTTTCTCCCCCCTCCTTGCCTGGAAAATCCTGATGATTCTGCCCAAATCTGGCTTCTACAGCCATCCCCGAGAAGGGGCCTGGAGGAGGTCTGTAACTCCCTTCTGCCATCCATGGTGGCTGGCCTCTTGGAGG
>CAUYQG010215898.1:0-23042 GCA_963574415.1 Tarsius wallacei | reverse complement strand
TTCCCTCTTTGCCTTAACTCATTTAGAAAAACTCAGAGTGACCTACCTCTAACAAAACGTAAATGCATATACACCACACACGTGTGTATAATAATAAATAGGTATACTATCTGTGGTGTGTATACTGCAGACTTTTTTTTTACTCTTTTCCCCTTTATTTTTAACTTATTTAAGAAATGAGTGTTGAAAGCAGTAACATAACAATGTGCTAGATATTTATATAATATTTATGACAAATGAAATGCATGACAACAGGATGAGAGGAAGGAACTAGTAGTATTCTATTATAAAACATATCTTTTGATCTATTTGTATCTAGTTTAAAATTTTTTTTTCTTTTAAATAGGATTAGTCTAGTCCAGTTGCATTTAGTGTAATTACTAGTATGTTTGGGCTGAAATGTGACATCTTCCTAATTATTTTTTTATTTGTTTCATTCTTGCTGTGTGGATTTTTTTTTTAAGCCTTCCAGTTTTCCAGTTTTGTTCTCTGCTGCCAGCCCCACTCTGGAATTTTTCTCATTTTATATTTGTTTTCAAAAAATGTTCTAGTATGCCAGTATCTTTGAAATTTGCCTCAAATTGGTTTATTCTGACAAGTATTATGTATCAATTAAATAAATAAAATGAGTACAATAAAAGTTAAATCTAAAAAAGGGTTTGTTTAACTTGAAAGCATCCAAATAAGCAAATAAAGAAAAGTCAATAGAATTTTAGTGTTTATTGTTAGCCCTGAACTGTTGCCCTAATCCCTACACAGGTTACTTCAATTGCTTACCAGAGTTCACTACCTAAACTACCACAGGCACCTGAAATTCAAAGAAATAAAACCACTGTCATTCACAGTTTCTTTTCATTTATTAGGCATCGTGGTAAAGGGCATATCGACTGTATAATCTCAGAGTTATCTTCAACTACTCCCACTCCTCGCTCTCGAACTACTAACTTGACTTTCACTTGCGTTCCCCGGCCTAACATCCCCCTGAAGCCCTCACCTTCCTGGAATGTTTAAAAATATCTTGCAGAGACCCTTCAAGAACACATGTAACCGAAGTGCTTGGGTTCACCAACCTATAATTATGGAGTGAGTGGATAAATAGGTGAATGAAGAACAAAGAGGTAAGTTAGGCCACTTTCAATCTTCTTGCATGATCCGACCCGAATCAGACCCGTGGAACAGCTGCCCAGAAGCTTCACAAATACACAGCAGCGTATGCTGATTGACCAAGCAACTTATGGGCCAGAGATTATGAGAGGATCGCAGCTATCCCAGAGGAGTAGAATCCAGACTGGGACAGAAGGGAGGGATGCCAACACCATATGGTGAAGAGAAGAGGGCTGGCCACTCTCAGTGGGGTGGCGGGGGTCACACTGCATTAATGAGCTAGAGGCATGGATGAAGGGGTCTCTTGATAGTCGAGCTAGAGAAAGAACACATAGGCTATAAAATAACTTTAACAGGAGTGGTAGGTTAGAGGAAATCTAGAGAAAGAGCTGGAATTGCCTACAAAGCTCAAGCCAGAGCAGGCAGAGACAACAGATGAATCAAAATAAATGAATAAATAGATAGCCATATTGAAGCCAAAACTTGACTCCTTCCCAAGAAACTTACTGAATACTACTTCCCTTGCCCCCTTTCCTCAGAGCAATCCAGTCTTAAAAGAACAGAGACAATGTTAGGTACAGAAATGGCTCTTCTTTGGTTGAGGGTTTCTTCAAATTTCTTTGAGGAGACAGTGTCACTTCTTTGGGGAAGTCGGAAGAAAGCATGCTGCTTCCTATACTTCCTTAGGATCGGACCAAGAGAATGGGTTGACCAGGTGTGCCACCAGGACCAATCTCTTTATTTTGAATTCAATTCAAATCATCAACCAGAGATTGGGGCCGCTGGTGGTAAGCATTTGCTAAATTGGGCTACTCTGATCCTGCACAATGGTGTTGGAAGGACTGAAGAGTTGTCAAAACTCTCCTTTGCCCCAACCACACTCTAATCTGTAAAATTATAAGAAACATCATCAATCACAGAATCCCTTTCTAGAAGTCCATCTGCTCCACAGTCCAGAAAGATGGTATTTTTGAATTCCCCTCTACATCTTTCTCTCTCAACATACTGTGGCAAGTGGGCTGTGGTGTGTTTTAGTGAATAGTACTCCAATAAAGAATGCTCCTCGGACCAGTTCTCTTTTCTAGATTTCTGCCTCTCTTCTCGGTGCAGTCTCTGCCCCCCGGCCTCTCAGGATCATGGCAACAGCTGAAGTACTGAACATTGGTTAAAAAACTGTATTAGGGAAAACAAAAGAAGTCCACGAACTGCTAGGTAGTCCAGGAAAAGTTCTTCTGTAGTCCCAGAACCAGATTGCAGCAGAAAATGCAGTTAGAAAGAATCACCCGGAAGGAAAAGCTGCAATCTTAAATAAAATTAGCAGCTGTGTCTTTCAGTTGTTGCAGGAAGCAGGCATCAAAACTGCTTTCACCAGAAAATGTGGGGAAACAGCTTTTATTGCACCCCAGTGTGAGGTCATTTCAATCGAATGGGTTTGCTGAAGAATAGCAACTGGTTCTTTTCTCAAAAGAAATCCTGGTGTCAAGGGAGGATATAAGTTTTACCCACCTAAAGTGGAGGTGTTTTTCAAGGAGGATGTCAGGAATGAACCACAGTGGTCTGAGGAATAGCTCATTGCTGCAAAATTTTGTTTTGCTGGACTTGATACCGGCCAAACTGAAATGGATATCATGAGTCATGCTACATACACTCTTTCTAAAATACTGGAGAAATTCTGGTTGCCCAAGAACTGTACACTGGTTGATATGAAGATTGAACTCGATGTTGATGTAACCACCAAAGAAATCGTTCTTGTTGATGTAATTGACAATGATTCCTGGACACTTTGGCCATCAGGAGATTGAAGCCAACAGAAAGACAAACAGTCCTACTTGGATCTCAAAGAAATAACTCCTGAAGGGCTGCAGATTAAAGGAAAACATTGAGTGGGTTGCAGAGAGAGTAGAGTTGCTTTTGAAATCAGAAAGCCAATGCAGGGTTACGCTACTGATAGGGTCTACTTCTGATCTCAACCGCTGTGAAAAAAATCAAGAAGACCTATGGAAATTTTGGCATTCCATGTGAACTTCGGGTAACATCTGCCCACAAAGGACCCAATAAAACTCTGAGGATTAAAGCTTAGTATGAAGGAAATGGCATTCCTACTGTGTCTGTGGCAGTGGCGGGCAGATGCAATGGTTTGGGACCAGTGATGTCTGGGAATACTGAATATCCAGTTGTCAGCTGTCCCCCTATTACACCAGACTGGGGGCTCAGGATGTGTGGTCTTCTCTTTGGTCTTGGCTGTTCAACCATACTTTCTCTGGAAGGATCAGCTCAGTTTGCTGCTCAGATATTTGGATTAAACAACCATTTGGTATGGGGTAAACAGCAAGCAAGCATTTTGAACACATGGATTTCCTTGAAGCAAACTGACAAGAACATCAGAGAAAGTAATTTATAAGAAAAAATATCACTGCATTTTTTTAGGGAGAAAAAAATGCCAAAAAAATTCTAGTGTAGCTGCAGGAAAAAATCAAGACAGATGAAAAGATGATTTTAAATCAGAGAAAACAAATCAGATGAATTAGTGAATTAAAAAAAAAAGAATGCTCCTCTCTCATTAGCTCTATGTCTTTATCTTCCACTAACTCTGTAGGCCACTTCAGTCTGGCCACCATGCTCCTGGGGCGACTCTCACCAAGTCCTCACAGACCTTTATATGATGAAGTCCAGTGGATACTTTCCCCCTGTGCTTTACTGACCTATCATCATTTGACAACCAGGCATCCCTATGTCTTCACCTCCCCTCAGAATCCAATCAATTACCAAAGTGAGTCTAACTTCTTAGTATCTTTAAATTCTGCTTAATTTTCACTATTCCTATTATCTCCCTTCTAGATTGTTACAGCCCTTCCAGGTGTAGGGTGCCGTTGCCTCCTTTCTTGTTCTGCTCCAATCCCTTTCACACAGAAACCAGAACAATCATTCTAAAATATAAATACAACCAAGTCGTCACTATTCAACTTCAGTTATTTATCAGTGCCCTTAAAAAGAACTTCAGTCTCACACGGCTGAGAAGGTCTTGCATAGTCCAGAGGTAGGAAACTCAGGTCATCTCTCACAGCGCTTTGCCCCAACTCTGTGTTCTAGCCACAAAGAAATTACTTCAGTTTCTCAAACAGTTCTCTACCTAGAACGCTTCCTCCTCCTTCACCTCTGATTCTCAATCCTGTTTAACCTCAGCTTCTCTGTTTTCTCCTTCCAGGGTCTCTTGGAGCTTCTGCTGCATCTTGTCTCTACCTTCAGAGCCCTTATCCTCAAAAGTATCTATTTTCTTTGTTTCTCTCTAAAAAGTGTATAGGCACAATGACAGCAGACGCCACATGTGTATTGTTGACGGTCGCATGCCCAGTGCCACACAGAGGGCTGACAAATAGATCAGCACAAAGAAATGTCGATACCAAGTGGTTGATTTCTACTTTTATTTTCACCTTTTTGGGGGAATGCTAGTAAGGTCATGACAACACAGAGAGATTGGTCAGTATTTAGGTTTGAGTTAATAAGCCTAAAAGTCTGTTTCTACATAGGAGAATTCCTCTCCTACCCTGAAATTCAGAAAACCTGGAACTGCGGCATGTCCATAAATATGATCATCATGTATGAATAGTCAGTATCTTAGTCAGCTCGGGCTGCTGTAACAAAAGACTGGTGGCCTAAACAACAGACATTTATTTCTCACAGTTCTTGAGGCTGGGAAGTCCAAGATTTAAATGCAGGCAGATTCAGGTCCTCACGAGAGCCCTCTTCCTTGTTTGTAAATAGCCATCTTCTTGCTGTGTCTTCATATGACCTTTCCACTGGGCACATGCTTGGAGAGAAAGAGAGGAAGCAAGCTCTCTGGTCTCTTTTTATGAGAGCACTAGCCCCATCATGAGGGCAATACCCTCATGAACTCATCCAAACCTAATCACCTCCCAAAGGCCCCATCTCCAAATAGAATCACATGGGGTGCCAGGGCTTTGATATAGGAGTTAGAATTGGGGGGACCACAATTGAGTCCATAGCAATTTGACAGTCCTCCATCCCTAAATCTGAAATTTTATCCTCTTTTAACTGAACCTAATTAGATACCTGATATTTTTGCAGAGGATTTCTTGGGATTAATACTTCCTTGGGAGCCTTGCACCAATCGACAGTTGCTAAAAAACTAAAGTCCTCGTTAATTTCTAAGATAATGAATTCAATTTTTAAACTTGTCTTTAACAAGAAAAGAAATTTAGGGCAATTAGGAAGTAATGAAGTCTTTGCCAAAAACAGCACTTGATTTAAAAAGAAAAGAAAAGGCAAGTAAAAGAATGCCCTGGAAAGGTTGCAACAGGTACAGGCACTGGATTTTAGAGTAGCTGATTCAAAATGTTTCCAACAAGAGCTACATCGATGTTTTCTCCATATTATTTTTCATTTGCATGGCATATGTGTTTCAGCATCTAATCAACATAATGTAGCCACACTTGGCAAGTAACAGCTCTTGTAGTCTATTTATAAACTGACTCTCATAATAATTTTAAACAGGCCCAGATATTCACTGACCTTTTGGAAAATATATTCTAATTGACTTAGAGAAGATGGATGATAATAATGATTGCCATTCTTCATGAGAAGCAATGTTGGAAGAAGTACCAGTGATGTGGGAAAACGAGAACAGGGAGATAGAAATCCAATGGCATGTTGTGGCTTGTGGTGACCTTTACATGTGTGGCTAATTCCTAATGATAAAACATGGGCATGAGGACTCGCGCTTGTAATCCCAGCACACCTTGGGAGGCTGAGACAGGACGATCCCTGAGCCCAGGAGGTCAAGGCTGCAGTGAGCTATAATTGTGCCACTGTACTCCAACCTGGGTAACAGAATAAGACTCTGCCTCAAAAAAAAAAAAAAAATTCAGAGAGAAGTTGCAGCACTTTATGAGAGGAATCTCCAGATATTAGTAAAACAACTGTAAGATTAACTTACTCTGCTTCATCTTTGTGACTGCACATGATCTCCCTCTGGATAAATCACCTGCCAACTTCCTCCCTACCTTATCAAATTGCCTCATCTTGAGCAAACCTGGCCTCGGGATACCTAAACTCAACTCAGAAGTCTGTACTTTCCAGTAACTTTGATGCCTGAAATGCTCAGGTACCAAATCGCTTGGTAAGGTGAGGGTCCGTCTAGACAAGTTGAAGGCCAGGAGAAGGTAGGGCAGGGTAAGGGCACACAAAAGGCACAAAGCGATTGAAATCTAGTTCAGCCTTCTTCCTTTCCTTTCTTCCCTTATCCTCAAGCCCCCACCACCAACTCTGTTTCACTGATATGTGTTACGGGCTAAATAATATTCCTCTAAAATGTATATGTGGAAGTCCTGACCCCCAGTACCTCACAATATGCTTGCATTTGGAGATAGAGCCTTTAAAGAAGTGACTTGGTTAACTTGGGTTTTTTTAAGGTGAACCCTGAACCAGTGCGACTGGTGTCCTTACAGGAGGAAATTTGCACACAAAAAGAGACACCAGGGATTATCATGCACAGACCAGGTGAGGACACAACCAGAAGGTGGCCATCTGCAAGCCAAGGAGAAAGCCTTCAAAAGAAATCAACCCTGCCGACTCTTTGATCTTGGACTTCCAGCATCTAGAATTGCAGGAAAATAAATTTGTGGTGCTTAAGCCACATGGTCCTTAGTCTATAATACTTTACTATGACAGATGGAGCAAACTTATACCATATGTTTAATTGAATTCTACCACATTACTATATGTTTTCTCTTATTTTTTCTATTAAACAGCTTTCAAGTAGTTTGTTTTCAGCCAATTCTCATGGACTCATTACACACAGAATGCAGCCTATGTAAATACACTGAGGCAAAAAATTAGGCAGGTCCAGGAGACTACAGGTGACTCAGAGAGGCAGTGCTGTGATAAGGTGAACCAGGGCAGCCCAGAAACCCTGAAATGTGCAAGAGCCTCTAAAGATCTCAGAAAGTTTGTAGCACTTGATTATTGACTATGATGTTGTTCCCCCTGCATTCACACTATTGCAGTTTATGTCAATTACACATGTGCACATGTTTTCAGTCACTGTTTAGAAAGGGATTATGATCTGAGGCATTTTACCAGTAGCACTAGTTAAATTGTAAATTTTTATATCTTTTGTTTAAAACAAATACAAGGTATAAAACAGGCACATGACTTCAGTATAAGAGCATTTACCATCACACTGCCAAAAATAAATTCCATCAAAATTTAGTTTAAAGGTTTTAATTGACTTTTAGTTTTGACTCTAGAATTGGACAATACCTCATTCTTTAATGAGTATTCTGCTCAGCTGAGCAGAGGAGGTTGGCTTTACAGCCAGAAAAGAGCTGAGGGAAGCAGAAATAGAACAAAAAGCAGATTGGTCATTTCAAAGTTGCTTTTCTTATACAGGTTAAAGC
The DNA here is from genome assembly GCA_963574415.1 of Tarsius wallacei. Lineage (NCBI taxonomy): Eukaryota > Metazoa > Chordata > Mammalia > Primates > Tarsiidae > Tarsius > Tarsius wallacei. The sequence goes on along the minus strand of CAUYQG010215898.1, from coordinate 15,522 downwards.
AGATGAAATTTTCTTATCATGCACGCTAAAACTGGATTGTTTGGGAATTTGACTATTATCTATCTTGCTCTTGATTTCTTAGAAGTCATGTAAACAACCTAGTTTTTCCTTGGTGGTCTGGAACTTCAGCATAATTTACTCATTTGGTTGGGCCTAGTACAGGAGCTCAATTCAAACCAATGTTCTCCTAAAATTTTTATTTAATAACATGCACTCTTATGAACTTACATCTCTGATTTGTAGTCAGATTCATTGGTTCAAGAATAAGTCTCAATAATCAGTGGTCTGGGATGCCCTAACTACGAATAGAGTAAAATATCTAAATTCAGAAAGTCATTGAAAGGTTATCTGACATATGTTGAAAGTGAATAGTTATAAAGTCAAACAATTCAATAGCATGAAAACAAATAGCCCAATTTAAAAATGGGGAAAGGACTTGAATAGATATCTCCCAAAAGAAAACGTACAAATGGCCAATATGTTTATTTTCAAAATGTCCAGCAACCCTAATCATCAGAGAAATGCAAATAAAAACCACAATGATATATCACCTCACTCCAGTTAGAACAGCTATTATAAAAAAGACAAAGACAACAAGTGCTGGCAAGGATGTAAAGAAAAGCGAAACTTGCACTCACTTAGTGACACTAGTACAGACATAATGGAAAGCAGTGTAAAGATCCCCCCAAAATTAAAAATAGAACTACCATATGATCTAGCTACCTCACATCCAGGTATTTATTTGGAAGAATTGAAATCAGTATGCTGAAGAGATATCTGTACTCCCATATTTATTTGCAGCACTATTCACAATAGCCAAGACATGGAATCAGCTCAAGTGTCCATCCGCAGATGAATGGAGATAGACGGACAGATATAATGGAATCTTATTCTGCCTTCACAAAGAAGGAAACACTGCCATTCACAACATGGATGAACCTAGAGGACGTTTTGCTAAGTCAAATAAGCCAGTCACAAAATGATAAATACTGCATGATCTCACATATGTGGAATCTAAAAAAGCAGTACCCATAAAAGCAGAGAGTAGAATGGTGGTCACCAGGGTGTGGGGTAGGGGAGAAATAGGAAGATGTCAGTCAAAGGATCCAAAGTTTCAGTTATGCAGAATGAATATGTTTTAGAGACTTAGCATACAGATGGTGACTGTAGTTAACAGTATCGTATACTTGAAATTTGCTAAGAGAGTCGATCTTAAACGTTCTTATCATAAAAAACGATAACTGCGTGAAGTGATAGATATGCTAACTAGCTTGAGTATTGTAACCATTTCACAATGTTTCCTAGAAACAAATTACCATATCTCAGGAAGAAGTGGAAAAGTAGAATAGATCAATAGCAATAGAAGACATGGTAAAGGAAGTAAAAAGTATACCTTCAGAAAAGGAAAAATGTGACTTTATGGGTGAACTCCTCTGCGATTTTCAGAAATAATGAATGTCCGTGTTTTGCAGGTGGCTCCATAACATGAAAAAAAGAAATCCTAACTTATTCTAAGAAGATAGTAGAACCCTCACCTAAAACTGCCCATGTGTAGCACACATACACAAACCATACCTATCTTTTCTGTGAATATTAGATGCAAAAATGATATAACATTTTTGTACCTTGTTCAATTTTAAGGTAAGATGTATTCAAGAAATGCAGATTTCCCAACATTATATAATGTCGCCTGACAGATTAAGAAAGACAAATTATATTTTCGGTGGGTACTAACAAAAGAAGTTAATAAATTTAGCACACACACACACACACACACACACACACACACACACACACCTCTTTTAGTAACCTAAGAACAAGAAGAAATGTCCTTTAATCAATTACAGAGTAAGCAGCACATACAAAAGTTTAGGTCAATTTGTTCCTATTCTAACACATTTCTAGGAGATGGCATGTTGAACCTGCACCAGGGCTTTGTAGCTAGCATGTGACCTAGTTCTACCAAACAGAAACACCTCTGTGAGATAATCAAAACTAAGCAATTCAATGGAGGGGCCTCGTAAGAGGAGATCAAAAATTTGACAATTGCAGTGACAGAAGCACCTGACACTCTCCTGAGTCAGCTCCAGTGGAGTTTCTGAGTGTATTCCTTGATATCACAGTTACAAAAGATAAGTGGGGGGTGGTTTTTCCATGATAAAAGTTCTGTGATGTGACTGGGACTTTCTCCTGGCTTTAACATCCCAGGCTGCATTGTTTGTGTATGGAACATCCAAACCCTATTATCAGACCCAGGTAGAAATACTGTGAGCTACCCTAAATCCTCTTAAACTAGTTAGAGTCATTACAAATAAGAACCCTGACATTTATCTGATATTTGTCAGAAAGAGACAGCAAGCACACTCATTGTGAAACTTCAGAATCATCCTTATTTCATCAAGGACCTAGCTCTCTTTCCCACCAATACTCAAGACTGTTTTAGAGATTCTGGAGAATACAACAAGGGGAGAAGAAAAGTGGCACAACTATTGTAAATCCAAAGATATATGTAAAACTATCATTGCATATGACAAATTTCACCCTGAAAATAATAAGAAAACTGACCGATAAGAAATTTTTACTGAGTGCAGCAGCTCATGCCTGTAATCCCAGAAATTTGGGAGGCCAAGGTGAGAGAATTGCCTGAGCCCAGGAGTTTGAGAACAGTCTGGGAAACGTGGCAAGACCTCATCTACAATAAATCAAAAGAATTAGTCAGGTGTGGTGGCACATGCCTGTAGTTCTAGCTACTTGGAAGGCTGAGGTGAAAGGATCATCTGCACCCAGCAAGACGAGGCTGTGGTAGCTGTGACTCCAGACTGGATGACAGAGTGAGACTGACTCAAAACAAAACAACAGCAAAAAAGAAAAAAGAAATAAAAACACTTCAGTAAGGTGACAGGTACAAGAAAAACATTGTACCCCCATTCATCATAGGAAAAAATACTTGAAAATGTGACAGAAATTTTAACTTTCTCATTCAAATAACAACAAAAAGTATTTATTTCCAAAATATATAGAAATAAACAAGAAAACAAGGCTTAAATTTTTTTTAAATGATGTGAATAAGTGTGGCCAGGTGTGAAGTCTTAATATTATAGATTATCAAGTCTCTCCAAACCAATCTAGTAAATTTAATTCGATCACAGTAAAAACCTGAACCTGCCTTGTAGGCAGGTTTTTTGTTTTAAGGGCCACAAATTCTTTGAGATTCATCACATCAAGAGGCAGCAGCCTATGTTTTCTACTCTTGAATCTTAAAAGTGATGCTTAGACTAAGTCAGAAAAAGCCAGGCATATTCCTATCAGTCTTGGGGGAGGATGCTCAGTCTGGGGAAGATAGATGCCATTTCAGAGTCTGACTGTCCTGAGGTGGCAACATTTATCTCTACAATTGACAACCCCCGCTAAACTCCCAACTAATTGCCAGCATCAAATCTCTGAAGAAGAGTCCACATCCACTCCACTCGAACCTTCACAGGAGTTCAACTCCATTGATATCCAAGTGCAAATGCATAAGAAATCCCAAGTAAAGACTACCAGCAAAGCTCTTCTTCAGTTTTTTATCCACAAAAACACGAGCAAACCAAAGAGCTGTTATTTTACACCACTAAGTTTCAGTGTATTTTGTTATACAACTATAGTAATCAGAAAAATTTGTTATGAAACAATAGTAACTGGCAGTCTAGTTATAAATTCAATTCACACGGACAAAAGGAATACAAGAATAGTTGTAAAATTTTTTGAAAATAAAAATAAAGTGTTAATTGCCCCAAAACATCTAAATACAACTTTAAAAGTGTGTTACTAAGATGAAATCAGCAAATAAATGATAGGTAGCAAAATGGAGTTTAAAATTAAATTTACTTATACATGGAAACTAGAAACTAAGATAAACATGAATTTCAAATTAGAGAAGTGACTATTTGATAAATGCTTTGGCAATAATGAGTCAATTTATAAAAATAAAATAGGGTTATATCCCACATTTTACTTCAAAACAATTTCCAGATAGAGTATTAAGTACCGAAAACAAAATACCATAATGACCTAAATGTAAAAGTTAAAACTATAAAAAACACTCACAGAAGTAAATCTTCACAACCTTGGAATTGGTAATGGATTCTTGACCATAATCCCAATAGCATGAGCAATGGAAGAAGATATAGATAAACTGGACTTCATAAACTGGACTTCATGTGCATTAAACAGCATTGCCAAGAAAGTGAGAGGAAAATCTTTAGAATAGAAAAAAATGTTTGCAAACCATCTATTTGAGAAGTGTCTGGTATCCAGAATATATAAATAACTCTTCAACTCAACAATAAAAAGACAAACAACCCAATTTAAAAATGGGCAAAGGATTTAATGAACATTTCTCCAAAGATACACCAGTGGCCAATATGTACATGAAAGATGATCAATATCATTAGTCATTAGGGAAATGCAAATAAAACTACAATAAGATACTACTTTACACACATAAAGATGGTTAAATTTTTTAAATGGAAAATAACAAGTGTTGGTGAGAATATGAAGAGATTAGAACTCCTATTTCCATTGCAGGAATGAAACTATAATTCAGATGCTGTGGAAGAAAGTTTCGCATTTCCTTAAAAAGCTTCCATCCATGAAATCAGGATGCATTTCCATTTATCTGTGTCTTTAATTGCTTTTAGCAAGGTTTTGTAGTTTTCGCAGTACAAGCCTTTACCACACTGGTTAAGTTCATTCTTAAGCATTTTATTCTGTTGATGCTATATTAAATGGGATTGTTTTTTATTATATCTTTTTATAGTGTTCATTGTTAGGGTGTAGAAAATCAATTTTTTGTATATATTGATCTTGTATGCACAGCTTTGTTGGATGTATGTATTACTTCTAACAGTTTTTGTAGAATCTTTAGTTTTCTACATACAAGACCATGTTGTCTGTGAATGGAGCTAATTTTATGGTTTGGATGCTTTGATTGTCTCTTTTTCTTCCCTAATTTTTCTGGCCAGTATTTCCAGTACTTTATTAAAAGGGGTCAATCAAATGTTGTATTCTACCCTATAACATGTCTGTGTTTGTTGTTTATAGACTTTATTTTTCTAGAGCAGTTTTAGGTTTACAGCAAAGTTGAGAAAGTATAGAGTTTTCCATATATCACCCACTCCACACACGCACCGCCTCCTTCATTATCGACATTTTCTATAAGAATGGAATATTTGTTACAATGGTAAACCCACATTGACACATCATTATCACCCAATGTCCATAGTTTACATTAGGGTCCACTGCTGGTGTTTCATTCTATGAGTTTGAACAAATGTGTAATAACACGTGTCCACCATCATGATATTGTGCAAAGTAGTTTCACCCTCCTAAGAATCCTCTGTGCGTTCCTATTTATCCCTCCGTCCCCACAAACCCTGTATACTACTTTTCTTTATACTACCTCTATAGTTTTATTTCTTCCAGTATGCAGTTGAAATTATGCATACAGTGTGTAGTCTTCTCAGATTGGCTTCTTTTGCTTAGTAAGATACATTTAAGTTTCCCCTATATCATTTCATGGCTTGATAGTTCATTTCTTTTTAGTGCCCAATAATATTCCATTGTCTGGATGTATCAAAATTTATCTGTTCGCCTACTGAAGGACGTTTTCTTACTTACAAGTTTTGAACCCAGTGGGCCCACAAAGTGGGACAGTCACCCCAAGTGGGTCCAGATGTCAGGGGACCTCTCCTCTAGTGGGCCTGGAGGACAAAGTTCCAAGTCAAAGAAAATTAGTGTTTGACTTATTCCAAAGATTTTGGATGTGCTCAGGACCACAATCCTGTCTTCTTTTCTATTTCTCCCTTTTGTAATGGGAATGTCTACCATATGCCTGGCCCATTTCTGTATTTTGGAAGCACATAACATGTTTGATTTCACACATTCATGACTGGAGAGCAATTTGCCTCAGAATGAATTGTACCCTGAGTTCAATCATATCTGACTTAGACAATATTTATTTAGATGAGACTTCGGACTTAAGATTTTTGAGTTGATGCTGAAATGACAAGATTTTTGAGGCTATTGGGATGAAATAAAAATATTTTGCAAGCAAGAAAAACATAAATTTGAGGGGAAGGAGACCCGGGGTCAGACGTTTATTGACTGGATATTTGTGTACACTCAAAATTCATTTGTTGAAATCTTAATTCCTGCCTGGCATGGTGAGCCACGCTTACAATCCCAGCATTTTGAGAGGCCAAAGAGAGAGGTTAGCTTGAGCATCAGTCTAGGCAATATAGCAAGACCTCATCTCTATAAAAAAAAATCAAAAATTAGCTGGACACAATGGCCCATGCCTGTAGTTCCCTATTTCAGGAGGCTGAGGCAGGATGATCATCTGAGCCCTGGAGGTCAGGGCTGCAGTGAGTGGTGATCGGGGCACTGTCCTCCAGCCCCGACAATAGAGTGAGACTTCCACTCAAAAAAAAAAAAAAAGGAAAAGAAAACAAAAGAATCCTAATTCCGAAGATAATGCCCTTGGAAGGTGGGACCTATGGGAGGTGATCAGCTGATGAGGGTGTTGCACTCATAAATGGGATTATTGCCCTTCTAAGACAGTTCCAAGAGAGGCCCCTTGTCCATTTCTCCATGTGAGGACAAAGGAGATGGCCATGGATGAACCAGGAAGTGGACCTTCATCAGACATTGAATCTGCTATTGCCTTTATCTTGGACTTCTCAGCATCCATAACTATGAGAAATAAATCTCTGTTGTTTATAAGCCACCTAGTTGAGGGTATTTTGTTATATCAGTCCTAATGAACTAAGATAGGTATTTTTCTTCCTCCACATGAAAGGCTAAACTGGCTGGAATTGAATATTTCTCTTCTCGAGGTCAGTTAGGATCTGATAAAACCCCAGCAGGTGAAGATCTGGTTAAATAGCTTCTTCTGAAGGCAGACTTTGTTAAGAAGAACACAGTACTCTAACAAATTTTAAAATGTCTCCTTTTCCCTTCCCCCTGCTAAAAGCAGAAGGGGATTTTTCTATCCATAATTTTGTCTCCTCAAGATTGATAAAACCTCAGTAGGTCAGGATCTGGTTAAATAGTTTTTTCTGTACTCCATGGTGTATATATATCACATTTTTCTTTATTCAGTCCACTTCTGATGGACACCTAGGTTGGTTTCATGTTTTTGTTATTGTGAATAGTGCTGTGATAAACATACGAGTGCAGGTGTCCTTTTGGTAGAATGATTTACGCTCCTTTGGGTATATACTCAGTAGTGAGATTGCTATTCGAATGGTAAATCTATTTTTGGTTTTTTGAGAAATCTCCAGACTGCTTTCCACAGGGGTTGGATTTGTTTCCATTCCCACCAACATCCTATGAGCATTTCCTGTTCTCTGCAGCCTCACCAACATCTGTTGTTTTTTGACTTTTTAATAATACCAATTATGACTGGTGTGAGATGGTATCTCATTGTGGTTTTGATTTGCATATCTCTAATGAATAGTGATGTTGAGCATTTTTTCATATGTTTGTTGGCCATTTGTATATCTTCTTGTGAAAAGTGTCTGTTCATGTCCTATGCCCACTTTTTAATGTTTTTTTTTCCCCCATCAATTCATTTGCACTCCGAATAGATTCTGGATATTAGGCCTTTGTCGAATGCATAAACTCTGGTTATGATTTCTTTTGCTGTACAGAAGCTTTTTATAAGGTCCCACTTGCCAGTTTTAGTTTTCACAGCCTATGCTTTTGAGGACTTGGTCATGAATTCATTGCCTAGGCCAATAACCAGGAAAGTGTTTCCTAAGTTTTCGTCTAAGATTTTTATAGTTTGGGTATTATGTTTAAGTTTTAAGCCATTTTGAGTAATGGTAGTTAAGGATCCAGCTTCATTCTCCTACATATGGTTAGCCAGTTTTCCCAGCACCATTTGTTGAATAGGGTGTTCATTCTTCAATGCTTGTTTTTGTCATCTTTGTCAAAGATAAGTTGATTGTAGGTGAGAGGGATTATTTCTGGGTTCTCTGCTCTGTTCCATCTGCCAATATGTCTATTTTTGTGCCAGTACCATGCTGTTTTGCTTACCGTAGACTTGTAATAAAGTTTGAAGTCTGGCAGTGTGTTGCCTCTGGCTTTGTTCTTTTTGTTTAGAATTGCTTTGGCTAGTCAGGCTCTTTTTTGCTTTCATATGAATTTAAGTATTGTCTTTTTTAGGTCATGAAAAATAATGCTGGACATTTGATAAGGATTGCATTGAATCTGTAGATTGCTCTTGGCAGTATGAATGAAGGTGCAATTAATTCTGGTTAGGATCCATTGCTCAGTAACTGGTGGGATACTTTGTGGGTGTCAAAACATTTTGACTTTTGGGATTACCAGTGTTCTTGCATTGATTCCTTCTCATCCTTGGGAGTATATGCTTCTTTTTTTATTTTATTCTGGGAAGTTGTTATTGATGGGATGGGGCATTGTCATATTTTCTTCTTCCTTTTTTTTCTTATGTCTGTGTTGTGTGCTTTATATGGTCTACTGGCTTTATTTAGTGTCCCAATTCCTCATTCTCTTCCTGACCCACAGACTACAGGGGTAGAGGCAGTGGTAGCTGCATCTGGGGTGGAGGGCAACAACAGCCTTTGGAGACAGTGTCTTCAGGGGGCACTAAGTCACAGGGTCAGGCAACTGCATGCTCCCAGGAGGCCATGCCTGGTAGGGAACCATGGGGGCAAGTGTCTGGGCACTGGACCTCTGGGCACACAAAATTGACCCATCTCTTAGTTATCTTTCTAACCCACAAGTGGCAGGGATGGAGGTGATGGTGATTAGCAGGTGCTGTGAAGGAATTCCTCCTCCTATTTTCCTCTTTGGTCTGCATTTAAGTGGGGCAGAGGCAGCAGTGAGAGAAGTATCCGAGAGGGAACCAACTGACAAGGTGACAAAGTGATCAGGCAGAGATGGGGTGGCTTTTTTCTTCCTGGACATAGACTTGACTCTCTCTCAGCCATAGGTGGTTGAAACTTCTCCTGGCTGGGAATCACAGGGGCTTCCTTTCTCCACCTGTACATGGGTGAAACCAGGGTAGCAGCATCAGGTGGGGTTGGGTTTGCCTTTTTACACCTGGGCAATTTCCGTTTTCTTTCCATTGGCCACAGGTGGTCAGGCTATTTTCCTCTCTGACCCGTGAGAGGGAAAGACAGTGATGACAGGGCCTGTGGGAAACCTATCCAACCCTTCAGCAAACCAACAGTCAAGGCCATAACTGCAGCCCCCAACAGACTTCTGGGCTGGTGTGATGAAGGGGCTGCCTCTGAGGTAGGAGAAATGTCTCGGGGTGGGGGGCAGCTCAGGAAAAAGGGGGTACCCATGTGACACAGTTTGCAGCTGCAGGATCTGTCCTGAGGGGTCCTTCTTTAGTGAGGTGGCAGCAGCCAGAGTTGAACTTCACAAGGAACAGGAGTCCTTTGGGCTCCACATAGACAAAATCAGTGCTTCTGTCCAGACTCTGGGGAGCTTCCTGAGTTTAGCCTGATCAGAAGAAGAGGAGAGGAGCTCTCTCCCATGACTATGGTTGCAGAGGTCTATGAGAGTTGTGTGAAACCCCAGGGAATTATCTCAGTGACTCACTCTTTTCTTTTCACAGGTAATCCTCTCTCAATTCCATGCTGGGACTGAATCTGTGGGTGACTAGGGTTTAGTCCCCTTTGCTTTCAGTGGTCACAGACATTTTTTCTGAGGTCAGGCTTTTTTCTGATATAATCACTATGCCTACTTTGCAGTGTCCACTCTATTTATTCTAATTGCTTCACCTTTTGTAAAATCACAGGCTGATTTTGTCTCTGTGCTTTTCTCATGATATATTCTCTTTGGGGAATGTCCTGTCTCAACCCATCCAACTGACAACAGCGCCTTACAAATTTAAGAAGAGTCTTTTTTTTATTTTTCAGTTTATTCGGCTTTTTACTTATTGACAGAGAGGCAAATTCTAAGCTTCTTATGTGCCAGAATGGAAAACCAGAAGTTTCCAATTTTGTTTTAGTGTGTGTCTTAGTCTATTTTTACTGCTACAACAAAATACCTGAGATTAGGCAATTTTAAAAAATTGAAATTTATTTCTCCTGATTCTGGAAGGTGGGAAGTCCAAGATCAAGCCACCAGCATCTGGTGAAGGCCACTTTCTTCTTCCAAGGTGGCACCTTGAATGTTGCACCTTCCAGAAGAGAGAAACCCTGAGTCTTCTCATGGCCTAAAAGTGAACCCATCCTGCAAGCCCTCTTTATGAAGGTATTAACACTTTCTTGTGGGTAGAACTCTCATGAACTGAACATCTCCCAAAAAGCCTCACTCCTAATACCACTGCCCTTGAAGAGTCAAGTTTCTGACATGAATTTTGGTAGATACAGTCAAACAACAGAAATATAAAAAGGCAGGGTCATATGGGAGGTTGATATTTAGAGCTTTTAGGAATCGTCACACTGCTTTCCACAGAGGTTGCACTAGTTTACACTCCCACCAAGCTCTAAATATCAACCTCCCATATGACCCCGCAATCCCCCTACTGGGAATATACCCTGAAGAACTCAAATCACTCTATAAAAAAACATACCTGCACACGTATGTTTATCGCAGCATTGTTCACAATAGCAAGAACCTGGAACCAACCATGCTGTTCATCAAAAGAGGACTGGATTAAAAAAATGTGGTACATATAAATGATGGAATACTACGCAGCCATAAAAAAGAACAAAATCATGAATTTCACAGCAACCTGGATGGAACTAGAGTCTATAATACTGAGTGATCTCTCACAGAAACAAAGATCCGAGTATCACATGTTCTCACTCATAAGTGGACCTTGAACATCTATCATAATACTATAAGAAAAGGATTGACAGTGGCAGGAAACTTTGGGGGGGGTAGGGAGGGACGGGAGGTGGGATTAACTGTAGTCAATATCTGTCTGGGGATGGGGGGGACACCCCTTATCAATAAGGGTGCCTGAACGATGCATATTTGTACACCTAACCCTTAACAATACCCCACAATTTTAAAATAAAAAATATGTTTATAAAAAAAAGAAATATAAAAATGTTTCTCTGCTACATCATTAAGTAACATTGGCATGCTAGAATAAAGACGGATGTCCATTCTGTGGCTTAATATATTCTCTCCTATAACCAGCTCCTACTAATTCTTAGAAGCTCATTAATGAATCTACAGGAATGTTGGAAGCCTACTGTTAAACCATTAGCATCATGAAATTGATCCTGGTGGTTACATTTATTTCATGGATATTGTCAAATGCTATAATCTGGGCAGTTTTTCCCAGAGCCTGTTATAAGACCTTTGCAAGCACACCACTGCTTCAGCACACCTCACATGCTCTCATAGGTAGAAGAATTCCAAGCAGTAAGTGAATTTTTCCATCTGTCAAAATTTCCTCTGCTTTTCTGTGCTTCAAAAAGTCTGTTTGTTCATTCATCAGTTTTCAAAATTCTACCCCAATCCTTAATCTTTTCCCCCCTTTTTTGCTTGTTCTCTCTTACATATAAGTAAATTCCAGTCTCTCCCATCAAATTAATTTTTCTTCAACATGGCGACTCCCCTAAGAAAAGAAACGAAGAAACAGATATATCTCTCCAGACTCTAAAAACAAAACAAAAGCCCAAACAGCTCCAGTCATTTTATCCAAAGAACTCAACCTTTGCAGGTAGCTGCTTTCTAGTCAGCCTGAAAGGGGACAGACCCCAAATTCAAACTCTACAGTGGCAGACAGTTCCTGGGTGGGGCAGGCTGCTTGAGAACACCTTAAGCCCTGGGGTCAGCTGCACTTTGATGTTCAAATGGCAGACTGCCTGAGGCTAAGGCAGGAAGCTGGATGGGACTCTACCATAGCAACCTCTCACTCTTCCTGTAAACTTTTCTGTGCCTACCGTGCATGACAGCATTATCCCAGCGGCCAGGGAATCCTTCCTAATCCCCACTGGGTTAACCAACATGCACATAGGTGGGGTACTTCAGATTCTCACCCCCTTCCTACCCCCTGCACTCTCTCAAAGGCTCAAAACAGGCAGAGAACTTGGGTGATTTCCAGGGCTTCATCCTCTGTCTAGGTTGGATGGGCACATCCTTGGAGAAACACAGAACAAGAAGAAAGTCCATAGCCACCATTGCAGCTGGCTCTCTCCCACAAGCAGCACCTTCTGGTCAGCGGTCAACAGCACCGTCCATCACATCACATAGAATACCTCAGCTTTGGGAAAGGCCTGATCTCAGATCCCAGCTAATACCACTTTCCAAGCCACTCTACCCACTCAGGGAGCTGTGAGTCTAGGCAGGTACCCAACACAGGACTGCCACAGCTGACAATTGAGAAACTCACCACATCAAGGCTATATATAAAACCAAGGGAACCCTACAGTGCCTATGCCAGCCCCCTGACAACCTCAAACAAGAAAAAGTAGTCTACCCAAATGAGAAGAAACTAGAAAAATAATTCTGACAATATGAAAATACAACGTTCTCCAAAATTCCCAAAAGACCACACTAACACTTCAGCAATAGACCCAAACCAAAATGAAATCTTTTAAATTCCAGGTATAGAATTCAAAAGTTTGATTATAAAATTGTTCAATGAGCTTCAGAAGAAAGTTGAAAAACAACATAAAGAAATTAAAAAAAAAAAAACTTTTCAAGACATGAATAAAAAATTCTCCAAAGAGATAGACATCTTTAAAAAAAAAAAAAAAAGCTGAAATTCTAGAACTGAAAGAGTTATTTAGGGAAATACAAAATGCAGAGGAAAGTTTTAACAGTAAACTAGAACAAACATAAGAAAGGATCTCAGAACTTGAAGACAAAGCTTTGAAATTAATCCAATCCAACAACAGCAGAGAAAAAATAATCAAGAAAATGGAACAAAGTCTCCAAGAGATGTGGGATGATGTAAAACATATAAACCTAAGAATCATAGGTGTTCCTGAGGAAGAAGAGAAAACAAAAGGTTTGGAAAACGTATTTGAGGGAATAATTGAGACAAAAGACCCTGACCTTGTTAAATAATTAAACATTCAGATACAAGAAGTCCAAGAGCCCCCAGAAAATGTATTGCAAAAAGGTCATACCCAAGGCATATAATCATTCAGTTTTGCAAAGTTAATGTGAAGGAAATAATTTGAAGAGCAAAAAGCCAAAAGCACCAAATAACATACAAAGGTAAACCTACCAAAGGAAACCCTCTGAGCCAGAAAAGACTGGGGCCCCATCTTCAATCTCCTCAAACATAATAACAATTAACCAAGAATTTTGCATCCTGCGAAACTAAGTTTCATAAATAAAGGAGAAATGTAGTCTTTCTTAGATAAGCAAATGCTGAGGGAATTTGTCACAACTAGAATAGCCTTACAAGAAATACTCAAAAAAGTTCTAAATACAGAAACAAAAGGTCAAAATGTATCAGTAGAAAAATGCTGGAAATCATAAAGCTCACATGCTTTATGAAACACTAACACAATAGAAAATAAATAAATAAGTAAATTAACCAGATAACAACTAGTACGATGAATAGAATAATATCTAACATAGTATTATTAACTCAATATAAATGTTCTCAATTCTCCATTAAAAAGATTAGACTGGCAGAGTGGATTAAAAAAAAAACACAACCCAAGTATCTGCTGTCTTCAAGAGATCTCCACAACATACAAAGACTCCTATAGACTTAAGTTAAAGGGTAGAGAAAAATATTACATGCAAATGAAAACCAAAAACGAGCAGGAATAGCCATTCTCATATAAGATAAAGCAGACTTTAAATTAACAACATTAAAAAAAAAAGACAAAGATGTTTATTATATAATGATAAAGAGATCAATCCAACAAGAAGACATAGCAATGTGAAATACATAGGTGCCTAACACCAGAGCTTCCAGCTTTATGAAACAAATTATATTAACCCTAAAAAAGAGATAGACAGCAATACAATAGTGGGAGACTTCAACACTCTACTGACAGTAATAGGTAGATCTTCAAGGGAGAAAGTTAACAAAGAAACATTGGCATTAAACCAGATCCTAGAGCAAATGAAACTAACAGACATCTACAAAACATTTCATCCCAAAACTACAGAATATGCATTTTTTTCTCATCAGCGCATGAAACATTCTCCAAGATAGACCATATGATAAATCAAGTCTCAATAAGTTCAAAAAATCAAGTCTCAATAAGTTCAAAAAATCAAGATCATATCAAGCAACTTCTCAGACCACAGCAGAATAAAACTAGAAATTAACTCCAAGAAGAACCAACAAAACAAAAGCATAGAAGTTAAGCAATCTGCTCCTGAATGATCCCTGGATCAACAGTGAAATCAAGATGTAAATTTTAAAAATCCTTGAAACAAATGACAACAATGAAACAAGTTATCAAAAACCTCTGGGACATAGCCAAAGATGTACTCAGAGGAAAATTTATAGCTCTTAAGCCCTACATTTAATAAAACTGAAAGATCACCTATTGACAACCTAACATCACAACTCAAGGAACTAGAAAAACGAAAGCCAAACCCAAAGCTAACAAAGAAAATCAGAACAGAACTAAATGAAATTGAAATTTAGGAAAACAATACTATGGATCAACAAAACAAAAAGTTGGTTCTTTGAAAAGGTAAGCAAAATTGATAGACCACTAGCTAGATTAATTAAGAAATGAAGAAAGAAGATTCTAAGTAACTCAATCAGAAATGAAAATGGAGACATTACAACAGATACAATGAAAATTCAAAAGATCATCTGGGAATATATGAGCACAAAAAAAACAAGGCAATCTAGAGAAAATGGATAAATTCTTGGAAATGTAAAATCCCAACCTTAAATCAGGAAGAAATAGAAACCTTGAACAGGCCAACAATGTGTAGCAAGATTGAAACAGTTATTGGAAGTCTTCCAACAACAACAACAAAAAAGTCCAAGACCTGATAGACTCACAGCTGAAGTCTACCAGACTTTCTTTTTTTTTTTATTATGGTATTATGGGGTACAGTTAGGGGTTAGATATACAAAATTGCTTCGTTCAGGCACCCTTTATGATAAGAGGTGTCTCCCCATCCCCAGAAAGATATTTATCACCATTAATCCCATCGCCTCCCCCCCATAGCTTCCCACCACTGTCAGTCATTTTCTTGTGATAGTACGTTGATGATCAAGGTCTACTATATGAGTGAGAACATGTGATACTTAGTTTTTTGTTTCTGTATTTAGAACTTTTTTGAGTATTTCTTGTAAGGCTATTCTAGTTGTGACAAATTCCCTCAGCATTTGCTTGTCTGAGAAAGACATCATTTCTATAATAAATAAAAAATTAGCTGGGTATGGTGACGCACGCCTGTAGTTCCAGCTACTTGGAAAGCTGAGGCAGAAGGATCACTGGAACCTAGCAGGTTGACACTGGGGTGGCTGTGAGTGTGCCATTGCACTCCAGCCTAGGTGACAGAGTGAGACTCCAACTCAAAAAGAAAAAAAAAAAAGAATCCAGAAAT